>JAMKCH010085783.1:0-40913 GCA_023653785.1 Ophioderma brevispina | reverse complement strand
CTGAATATGCTACTTTGGTTCATGAAACTACATAGTATTTAACATTTGATATGAAACAAAAATAAAGTTATATGGTTGATTTTTATTTTTACAATGTCAAAATTTGTGAAATAATTACGGGACTGCCCTTTATTGTATGCACACCAGGTGGTGGAAATGATACACAAATTTGGTAAAATTTAATATCAAATGACATCCAATGACCTTTAATGAACATATAATGGACCCCCAAATGCTAAGATCCCTACTAAAGGGTCTTTAAGACGATCTTTATGTTCCAGGCTGTAATTTGATAAACCAACACATGATATGTTTCTGAGGAATTTTCCATTTGAATAAATATGCAATATGCAAAAAAGGGGGCGGGGCATATGACGTCAGTAATGAGGTCCGATTTTTGGTCCACCCCTTCTAAGTTTGCTTGTGCACCAAAGGGAATGTCTGTGCCAGTTAATGCGTTTGTCAGAAGTGCACGATGCTTATGGTTATCTACTACACTACTAATCTCGGTCGTAATTTGAATGAAGAAAATATTTTTTAGTGGAGAAACATAATATGGAAAAGTTACACGCGTACGAAAATTTTCTGCGAAGACGATGTGTTCGTCCCTTTGGAAATCACACCGCAGCATAATTACATAGCGAATGTTTCCTTGGAAAATTGTACCAGTATATCATTTCCGAAGTACTTTCAAGCAGAACTTTGACATTACTTTGACTTTAATCACCATAAGAAAATAAGAAACAAACTTTTATTTCTGACAACTTCCAAGTCATTTCAAAGAGAGTGCCATTCCATATCACGCAGCGTAGCCCGGGTTCTGATTGGTTAATGATTGTGACCTTTGACTGCACGAACAAGGTCGTCGCACTATCAATGTTTACATTCAGCTTCATGGCGAAATAAACACAAAAGTTTCGTGTGGTTTCTTCGTGGTTCATACGATTAAACCATTTTTTATTTGTTACTTATCACGTATGTTCAAATAAGCATTATTTCATCTAGGCCTTTATTATTCTTATCATGGGGCGAAATAAAGGTACGTTATGACTGTAACCTAGGGCTAGACTTGACGTACTGGCCCAAAGATATGGAGGTAGAGGGAATCTGTGAACCAAACCAAGACACACACCTGGATATATCAGTTGTTACTGATGACTTTTTTAGGGAAACAAACTAAAAAAAGACCTAAGAAACATGCAAAATAAGCAAGTTAAACTTGCGTCATCCCCCTGGCAAGATGGCAGGCTGAAAACATGACCTTTGACCTTGGTCCATGACCTTTGACATCATCCACACATAAGGAACCCCATTGCACCTTAATCCCAAGTCTGGTTTAAATGGAGACGACAAAAAACGAAAACCTAAACAAACTGGAAACACATACACAGTACAAACATGATACGGACATTCGCAACCCTCGCAATATCCCCATCTGCTTTTCAAGCCAAGGGGATAAAAAGAAAGTCTACAATAAGTCAAACCACTACACAAAAACCTGCCAAATTATAATTGTTTCAAATAGTATATGCAAAAGAATCAAAGAAAAGGTTCCACAAGGAAGGCACTGTTAGAAGTATTCAACAGCGAGGTCATGATAGATCCACCATACCTGTGTTTCAAATGCTAGGGTGTAACAATTGGGATTTATTGACATGATTGACAATTTTTGCAATGTCTATTAAGAAATATCCCTAACCAAGGATTCGGAAAGAACCAAGAGAACTCCAATCCTAAAAATTGTCAATATTGCAATTTGGAGTAGCAAAAAAATGCAGTATAGTGCCTTTTGCATGTGAAGACTTGAGTGCATAAATTACTGCATGTAAAGATTGATCAGCGAGTTTCTTTAACAGTACAGGCCAAGCTGTCATTCTTGAACCAATCAGGACACAAGACTTGTCTGATATTTTAAGCAAATCATGGTCATTTGAATGCGGCACTGCATATGCTGTTTGGCAGTGAATGTCACTTGCAGCTCTGCCACATACTGCTGTTTTACTAATTATTTGGACTAAACTATTCTAACCATACAAGTACATACCACTGCATTACAGTTAAAAGCTCAAACATACAAAAATGGAAGTTAACCAAAACATGACCAGTTGATCCATCCATAAGGCGATAAAGAAGTATGTTTTGTTTGCCAAGACCCAACTGACCATAAAAAACCTGCTGATTCCAATTTTTTTATACAAATTATAGCACAATTTTGTTTTAAAAAACCTGCTGGCCAACTCATAATTTTCATATACAATTTTAAATTAAAAACAAACACAAAGACAAAAAAAATTGATCTTTAATTTCTTTTTTATGGATATTTCTATTGTGTATATGTAGGTGCTCCCCCTCGCCACTGCCAACCATACGTTTCTATAGCGATTCCCTCCCCAAGTTCCTACAGAAAGATGTGTGGACCAATGCCTTCAACTACGATGGTGTCCATTCCTGGTGCCACTGTCACAAAATTAGCCGAAACGCTTCCTGCAGAGACCGATACATCTATACCAGTCTCTCTCGGCACTCGCACAAGTAACACATGTCCGTTACTGGTCACCGTAACAGTCACATAACCGTCGTTGTCGGCGCTGCAGCACTCAGGTCACACTTCCGGTTTTTCGTATCGCGGTTCGGTGAAAGGTCAAAGTTAATGTTTTGGAGCTGTCATTTCATTCGGCGGCAAGCATTCACTGCGTACGTACGTGTATACTACATCGTGATTGTTTGATTCACATATCTACCGGACTTCATCGTCATTTGCAGGATTTCTTATTTACTTTTTGGATTATTTTGACAATTTGGTTGAGTAAGAACTAAACAGGTATGTTGATACATTTCTCGTCTGCGCGATTATGTGATTTCAGGGAATTGATTCACACCAAATGATTAGGGCCTATCATGAGTCTTGAAGATGATCGTATCAATTCAGTGCATGGTGAATATTGAATGATAAATCGTTAGACATTGAAATATAGTTTGTAATTTATTTATAGATTTTCTGTTATCTATACACACAAATTCAAATGACATGATCCCACATATGGTGACATATTTACAATTTGTGGAAGACATTATTGGTGCCACAATTGCTTCCCGCTCTACATAAACGACCTGGTCAGTTGAACATGTGAATTGACGCAATCATTGACATCACATTATCGCAATTAGATTAGTTTATGCCACTGAAATATTGCATGCGAAACCACAGCTTTGGCAAATTAACATCGTGCCCCAATTTTTAATATCAATGTAGATATAGTGTATTTTTTATGGTGAATAAATGTGGTTCATTTTTTTTTTCCTCTGAATTTACTGAAACCCTTCCGATATTATAATTTGATTTCTGACACTAAAAAGTAAAAACTCAAACTTTTTTTTCATTCCAAGGCAAGCTTAAGAGGAAATTTGTTGACTAACTTGATCTTGATTGATTTGTAGGTAGTAAATAATAATAAATAAAAAGTTTTGAGTTTTTACTTTTTAGTGTCAGAAATCGAATTTCTGCTGCCAGAATCCATCTCGATTCTTACAAAATAATTTGTGAGAATCTGCAGATTCTCTTTCAGTCACTTACACATAGTGTGCAAATTAACAAAATTTGTGCAGATTGTGTGCTGTTGAATTTCTCTGAGAATTGGATTCTTGGATTCTAGAAGAATTTATGACCCTGTAGTAGTTGCAGTAATTTCCGATTTATCTTTCACGAGTACAACTTTTGACATCCACCACATAATTGTTGGTGAGCTGAGTTGAATGAATTTGCTGTACATGCTAATGGGACGCGTTTTTTATATTAGGCCCTGGAAAGTCAAAAACATGTTTCCCGTCACCCGCCTGCATTACGGAATTTTCGCCGCGTTTCGGGTCCAAGAATCTGGAAAAAAATTAATTATTTTATAAACTCAACTTTCTTAAAATATTTTTCGCAGTTTTTCATGATTTAGGCCTAAAGCATTTTGATCACGATCCAATATGAAAATACAATAATTACCCATTCCTATAAATATTCTGCTGTCTGAATAGCGTTTACAAACATATGCATGTATGTTTGGCACCAAGTCAATAGTTTTTTCAGAGAAATGGAAGCTGAAAATAATGAATACCAGTAAGGCCAATGGAAGTTGATTCTTAGTTCCTGTTGGAGATCTTTAAGAGGTGATGAGGTCCGATTTCATTATTCATTATTTACTGTCATTTCATTATTTACTGATTTACTGTCATTTCATTATTTACTGATTTACTGTCATTTCATTATTACATATAAAGGCATCTTGAATACACTACTAACCTTATATGTGTTACATAAAACAAAGTTTACAAGTGTCTAATTAACAAAACGGGGTATTTGCAGGTTTATTTCTTCAAAACTTTAAAAATCAGTTCAAGCATTTTTGCACCAAGTATTTATGGCAAGCGGGACAAATATCTGGAGGAAATTCATTATTTATGGTATACTGTGACACCCCTCCCAAGGGAACTGCTTAAAATGAACAGGGAGGGATGCTTGAATATTTTGAGCAACTGAAAATATGTTTTTATTATCAAGTTTTCAAGAAAAACATTTTCTTCACAAAATAATGAAATATTTGCCACAGCGGCAAATCTGATGCGTGCTCCAACAGGAAACTAAGAATCAAATTCCCTTGGCCTAATGAAAAAGTTGCCTCGTTGTGAACTGAAAAATGTGTGAAGGGAAACATGTTATTGACTTTCAAAGGCCTTAAATTGGTAATTTAGGCCAACAAAATATGTGGGTGATACAAATAGTCCCAATGATTGAATGTACTTTTGTCATTTTTTGTAAAAATTAGAATGAACAAAATTAATTGCTGGAAATCTCATATGGTCAGCACCTTATAAAGAAAAAAATACAAGATTGCTATGACAAGATTTGTAGCCTACTAAGCCTAAAAACTTGTTGACTAGCCCTTTGCGACCAATCAAAAATTTGGAAATCTACAGTTGCTTTTTGTTTTTAATTTTTTCTTTCACTCAGAAGTCAAAAATGTGTCTTTTAAAGTACCATAATGCATCTAATCTGATAAAATGAGCCAAAAATAAATGCATAGAACTGCTTATCACTGTTTCTGTATTAACAAGGCGGTTCTCGAACCACAAAGGTCCCCCGCTCGCCGCGGTAGTTAAAGGAAGAAAGCGCCATAACTTGAAGATCACAGGGAGGATTGTGATGGAAACCAGAGAGGCTCCTACATAGCAGTTTCAATATCTTGGATGACCCCAGATGACCTTGAAAAAAATCTGGTATCAAATGTTGACTACACCCACCAAGTTTCATGACCATATGACCATTTGTGGTTGTTTGACCTTGGATGGCCACACATGACCTTGATGAAATGACCTTCAACATTTTCAGCACTGAATATTGACCACACCCTCCCAAGTTTCATGACCATACAATGATTTGCAGTGATTTGACCTTGGATGACCCCAGATGACCCAGTAATGACCTGGAAAAAATTGGCATCAATGTTGACTGTGCCCACCAGATTTCATGACCATACAACCATACAAAGTGATTTGACCTTGGATGACCCTGCGTGACCTTGAAATGACCTTAAAAATTTCAGCATTGAATGTTGACCGCACCCACAAAGTTTCATCATCCTACCACATGTTAAGGGATATGACCTTGAATGACCCCACATGACCTTGAAATGACCTTCGAAATTTTTGGCACCGAATGTTGAGCACACCCACCAAGTTTTCATCATCCTACCAAATGTTTAGGGATTTGACCTTGAATGACCCCATATGACCTTGAAATGACCTTCCAAAATTTTTGGCACCGAATGTTGAGCACACCCACCAAGTTTTCATCATCCTACCACAATTGACAAGATTTAAAGCAATTTTTGACCACATTTGACCTTTGACCCATGTCACATGACCCATCTAACTCATCTGCCGCCTACTTAAGTGACATCCATGGTGCAAAGATGGACACCCACACTTGCTTAGATCAAAAGATATCGTGTTGACAAGGTTTATTATAGCAATTTAGCCCTATTTTGACCATATTTTGGACCTCATTTGACCTTTGACCCATGCCACATGACCCACTTTGGATCCCACCCAGCGCCTACTTGAGATACATCTATGTCGCGAATATGGACATCCACACTTGCTTTGTTCCAAAGATATCGCGTGGGACGCACACACGAACGAGGAGCATTTCTATAGTCCCCCTTCGTTGGCGGGGGACCAAAAATGTTTCCAGGGATATGACATTCAACCAGCTTGATTGACATGGGCTACTTTTTTGCAGGGGGGGGGCAACATGATGTCATCAATTTTGGCAATATCTGTACAAATTCAATCCAAATTGAAACTCCAAACTTCTCAAAAGCAGTGTTGTGAAAAAATATTCCAAATCCATTTTAACCCGGTCTTACACATGTTTTTGTATTGCGATCCCTCCGCCTACCGCTAATTTGCCACGGATATCAACGTTGTTTGCTGGGACTGATGTAATGTCGGGCATCATCTATATTTTTGTGGTTAAAAAATTATGGAAAAAAAAATCAATAATGATGAATATTACCAACCGACCCAGGTTTGGGGACCCAACGGGCAAATTAATTTTTCAGGCCTTACATGTATTAATATTGGTAGAAGGTAGGCAAGGTAAGTACATACATGTAAAAGAAAAAAATGGATTTCCTTTAGTACTTACTTATCTCCCACTACATTGCACATGCATAGACTTGCATTAAGTCATTGATGGAATAAAGCTTAATACACATTGAAAAGCATTCAAGCAAGACTTGAACCCAAGACTACTGTTGTGGTGGAAAATGGTACAGGGTATACTGAAGAATAGCTGAAAAATATTGGGGGATGAGAAATTCATCGATAATCCATGGACAGATTTGTTTCCTTTTTATTTTATTTTCTAGAATTAATCATGTTAACTGATTTTCAGCAAGTTTTTAGCAGTCACTTTCTAGTCAAAAGCCAAATTTTGCCCTCATATTGATATCATCATCCTTAATACGGTACACACAAAGAAGCACAACTGCGACATTAAAAATTTTAGCTTATATTTATAAAAAAAAATCATAATTTTTACATCTACCGTTCTTTTACGGTATTGTTCAGGTAAGAAATGGCAGAGCAGTTGCTGGGCAACATCCTTGCCGGGAAAACTGTGGACGACGTGAACCCTGACCAACAAGGGCTAGAGAACCCCCCCCCCCCCCCAGAGTCCAGTATTTGAAGAAACATGTAACATACTCACGGCAAACATCGGTGGAGAGGTGGAAGAAACGCCAAAGCGGATGCCTGTAAATATGGAGGACTTGCCTAGAAAGGGACTTTTTATGAAGAAGGCTAACTTTGAGGATGACACCCCTGAAGAATTACAGAAACAAAGGATCAGGGGTGCTCTTCGCACCAGAAGGATGCGAAGAAAGAAAGCTTTAATTGATACACTGAAAGAGATGGAGGGGCTTGACGACGAGGAGGGCTGTGACCAGGATGTCTTCATCCTGGTCAGGAACAGGAAAAAGCCAAATAGGGGATGGAGTTACGGCTCTCCACAGTTTACTGCCCTGTTTGAGGCTAACAAGCCACTGTGTAAAGCTGAAGACCTGACTGGGCCCAAGAAAGCAAAGAAGACTGGCATGACAAACACCTTCGGGATTAATGGTCCATCTACATCTGTGGCTGATGTGATACCAGAGAGCCCAGAAAAGGTCAGGCAGAATCTCCGAAGAGACCAACTGCAGCAGCTCAGAAGCCTCGTTCCGCAGCCTGCATCTTCAGCTTTGATGCAGCCAGGGGCTTTGGCCTCTGGTGCATTCATTGCACGTGGCAAAAAAATTAAAAAATACTAAATGCAATAACATGTCGGGCCTTACAAGGTTTGCCATATAGGATTTTGCTTTTACAATTTCAGTTGTTTTGTTTCATTTAGGGTCAAGTTGTCCATGTACCTGCAGTGTACTGTCCACATTCTTGAGCAAATTATGCAGCTTCGGCTGCAAAAATGCACGTAACCATTGGTTATTGTGCTAATCTTATAATGTATTCAAATGATATGTTATGTAGTATACAATTGTACGGCGTAATTCTACTAAAACATGTTTGTGTAGGCCTCGGTATACTGGTAAAGAAATCAGGTTGCCCTGTAGTCTGCACATGCTGCAAATTTGCTCAAGTATTAATATTTAAGAATACACTAGGAAATATTGTCATGTCATACATGTGGGAAATCACACCTTCCATTTTATAATTTACAGAATCATGGCTGCCTGGTACCAGCAAATGAAAGACCTGGAAGTCAGTCAAAAATGGGACAAAGAGGAGACCCAGTTGGTCATGTTTGAATCAACAATAAATGGGTAAGCACTATTCTCTGTCGTAGTGTGACATAAAATTGATTGTTGCCAAGTGGCCGGGCTCACGCTAACTCTATTCTGAACATGATCAAACTGGTCACAATGCAAACTCAATGGGTTGTCAACAGGCAAGCCATCTTAGCATGAGAAGGTAAAATGCAATTCGTAAAAAACATAACAAAAACATCTAGCACCAACAATTTCTTTGAGCAATGGACATGCATTATGTAATGCTTGGTAACATTAGTCACATTGATATAAATTTACGACTTTGATACTCCAATTCCATTCCAGATATCATGCATTCAAGATAAGACCACTGGTGGGAACTGCTATGCCATTGCTGTGCCAACGTGAGCCAGACAATAAATATGACCCCAATGCTGTGATTGTCAGTTGCCCACCACTGCACACACTCTCTGAAGAAATTTGATTACAGCTGTTGTCTTTCATGTTGGTATGACTAACTTGCAAAGAACTTCAACGCAGCATCTGCTGCAGTATTTTAATTGGTTAATTTTGCTAGCCAAGGAACATTTTCCTTCTGCCAATGTTTTACTTTCATCCATACTACCAAGATATGACTACAATGACTTGGCAGAAGCAGCCAACACCACCAACTTCCTGTTGTCATTATGTCGGAAGTTTGGTGATGTTCATTTTATTAATCTCTACCCACATTTTCTTGAGGGAGCATTATTTGGGTGGGATGGATTACATCTGTCAAGGAACGGTTATGAGCTGTTTGCAAAACTTGTGCAGGGTTTCACATTCGTGTGCGTTTTTGCATCATGCAGAACTTTTCCAAGGGTGGGACGCACTTGGTCTAGATCGAGTAGAAAGTTTGCGTCTCATGTGGACGCAAAAAATTAAGCCACTTAAAACTATACAAAATCACAGAGTTTGCTCTGGCACATGGTCACAATATTGTATCATTTTCACTCAAACAAATAATTATCTGCGACTAAAATGCATGTAGCAAACTGTGAAAATAAATATAGGTTTAAAATTGATGTATTTAGTCTTCTTTATTTAGTTCACTAACCTCTCTCACTGTCCCAAAAGGGGTGTATGCAAGAATAGACACTCCAGTTCCTTTGGAAGGGTCATCAGGGTAATTACTTACAATATGCCCAGTCTCAAGTTTTGCGAATTGGGTGTTTATGGATTTTTTGGGCCCCCAGTCATTGAAGGTGGCAACAAGGATTTCAAGTCAATCCATATTTTCTGTGATATGTGTGATTTCATATAGATTAGACAGTTATAGACTCCCTACCTTTTATGTGGTTACAGAAAATAACTTAAAATGAAAACAAACACTGTTTGTATTTGTTAATTTCAATAGAAAAACATAGGCCTGAATTTCAAATTGCTCCTATACGAAATAAGTTTCACAATTAGTACCAAAGAAGAAACACTTTTCAGCTTAAACCTTTCAGATGGGGATATTTTTGATAGCTATATAGAAAGCGTTTACACCAGTGCCAAAATCAGAATTTTCACATTTTTTAGGGACACTGTTAGTTGAAATCTTCTCGTTGCACCTTTAAGTATTACAACAGTGCTCAAACTTGACACGCATGTAATTCAAAGTTGACGCACTTTTTCAACCTCAGGGAAACAAATTTGCGTCCAAGTAGACGCACTTTTTTCAAAAACCTAGTGTGAACCCTGGACTTGTGCAAGATGCTATCATCAGAGATGTAACACCTGTCCCTTTCACCTATTTTATTTTTGTCTTATTTAGCCTGGGTAGATAATTCAGTGTTCAGACACTGCTTTCCAATGATGCCCAGGGATCCAGGACGAATTGGGACAGCCACGGGTTTTCACCCTACTCTATCGAAACTGGCTGCGATTACATATGCAGGCATTCTCCATGTATATGGGACCAACGGCCTAACGTCCCCTCTGAAGGACGGGGTATTCTCATGGTTCATTTACCCAAGTCCAAATGAACCACTGGGAGAGCGGAATTCTAGTTCTAATCAATAGTTCTTACAATTTGGTACCCAATTTAATCCCAGCAAGTGACCCCACCGGAGTTCGAACCGGGGACCTTCTGCATCAAAGGCGAATACCCAAACCAGTGGGCCACACTCTCCCGACTATGGGGGGGGGGAGGATACCCGGTCCTGATCTGGAAAAGGAGAAGAAAGAAAATGGCCAAAACCAAAGCATCAACGAATGTAACCTCATCCAGACCTCGGAATCCTCAAACCATGTGCGTCATCAGAAAACATCCCGAAAAAACGCCCTACATAGTCAACATCAAAACCGGTGCATGGAAGCCAGTCTTGTGCTATTGTTCATGCACAACCATCTTTTTACTGAGTACAAGCCAGGCTGCAAAGCAGTTCACAGGAAATGCTGTACCTCTTCCTGGTCTTCCTATACCATATGTAGCCAGAAAGAAGAAAGGTGCTAAGAAAGGTGCTAAGTAATCACCTCTTCAAAAGCTGTTTGTCAACAGCTATTCAGCAGCACATCTGAAGCAATCCTGATGATTGCTTTAAAGCCCCATTACTCAAAACTTTCATACCTCACCATGCAACTTTCCTCTGAACAATTTTTGGTCACCTCTGTAAACATATCAAACAGAAGCACTCGAGAAGGATATACACATGTATATTCTGGAACGTTATATTATTAAACAAAACCTATACTGTTATCATGCCTATTGCTCGAATATAAGTTTGCTATAGAGCAGCCGAAACATTGAGTTTTCCTCATGATTATATGAGGTTTATAATGAACCAGTAGATTCCATGTCCACTGCCAAAAGGGTCTGGGCTGACTTGCACAAAGAGTTCGAAATTGGGAGTGAACTGAACCACCTTGTTCTTGTGGGAGATCTGAAATCATGATTTCTTGATGAAAATGGAATATGGTAGCCACTTGGAATGGATAATTGCCTACCTAGGTGACTAGCATATTCTTAAAAATTTCCAAGAAGTCATCAATGAAGATTTTCTGGGATGCTGGATTGAGAGACATAGCCAAACTAAAACACCACCAAATGACTTGCAATAACGTCAAATGCACACATAGATTTCTTTCACAAGCTTACCAAGATCAAATGAATGTATTTTTGTATCAACGTCAAAGAAATGATACTTGTGTGATATCTAATGCTGAAATTTCCAAAGTAGTGTGTGGTTTTGTAGCAAAACTTGATGGCCCTGGCAAGGCCTTTTCTAATGTTGATTTTTAACTGCTCAAGAAGCCATGAAAACTAGTTAGCTCCCATCTTTATTTTCAGAATTTCAGGATTGGTGAAATTCTGTGTGCAGTTGGAATAAAACTCATTTTGGACATGTTTGCATGTGGGCCTTTTCACAGTAAACCAACACCAAATGATCACGTATGTCAAACAATTTTAAGCCTGGAAAAAGCAATTATGATTCTTTGCTTTGAAAATGTTAATACTGGCATTCCATTTTACTTGTAATAGAGAGATAGTTGTGTAAATTTCAACACTCTAAGTGGAACTTTTAAAATTGGCCTGCAGCAAGTCTATGGGAAAAGTAACGGTCGAATTTTGACGTACTATGTTCGACCGTTATTTACCATTTTCAAAGCTGAGACTCAAATGTTAGTGTGTACACTTAAATTTTTGTTTAATCTATGAAGTTCTAGGTTGAGTAGTAACTTTTAAACCATTTACAGCACTGGATGAAAACTAGTTGAACTGTAGCATGCAATTTTGGATTCCCATGATAATGGTTGTAACATTGACATACTTTGTCAAACATGTGCTTCCAATGCTGAAACTGAAACAGTTTGGGTTGACACTTTCTATATATGACTTTAACCCTAATTTCTTTACTACAAACCATTTTAAGCATTGTCTTGTGCCTGTAACTTGTACTTTAACTATGTTAACTAAATTTTATAACGGGCGAACATTGACATACTTTTGCAACTGTTACGATCCAACAGCTGTAAATGAAAAAGTTTACATCCTTTACTCATTTAAATGCCAAAGTATCTATCACTTTAAATATGGAATATATGGAACTTATTAAAACATTGTACAATATGAACAATCATGAAGGAGGTGACCTGAAAGTTTCAGAAAAAGTTTGACATACTTTGTTACAACCATTATCACAAAAAAATGAAAAAGGCTGTAGTATCTTTCCAGATGATTTAACTTTAATCTCTTTTATTGTTTTGGTTCATTCTGACCATTTCTCTCCATTTGTATCATAGCCATTTTTACTGGTTTTATCATCCAGTTTTCTTGAAAATTGATGATCAATAATAGCTGTTTTTGGCATGTGATTCTGACAAGGCCAAATTTTGGTCATTTCTGGCATATAAATGGTCATAAAATCAAAACAAAACATCCTAACAGGATCTCCTGATAATAATCTAGTACCTATAAAAATTACAAGCAAGTGCTACAAATACCATTCACAAAATCAAACATGAAAATTTAACACACTCGGGTGTTGGTTTACTGTGAAAAGGCCCATATATTCAGTTATATTTGTCAATTTGTTTGCAAAAATTGAACATGAGAAAGGCAGTCTTAAAAACTATGGCCAAGTTATTTCATGCCTTTGAGCGATATAACTATGCAAAATGGTTGCCATTTTATTTCAGTCATATATGCAGGCCTTAATTATACCGGAGTACTTTAGTGCTCATTTCAAAATGGATGCTTTAGTTTGTAGTTTGAAGGGCACAAATTTATGTTTCCTTTGATAAAAAGCATGAAATGGCTATCAATAAATACACAAAGCTTTTAATTCAGAGGAAAGCACCCAAAGATTTCAATAAAATGTGTACTTTAAAATTTGATGCAAGGATGCTTGGCAATTACTGTTACCAAATCTGTATTAAAGATTCACATGTACTGCATCGCGAATTCTCCCATTCTGTAATCCTCCATAATCCGCAAAGATGACAAACCTTAGAAAATTTTCAAGAGTCAGTTGATTGCGATATTGCTTTAGTTGGATTGCCCGTGTTTTTCCAGTTCCATGACCAGCATGTGTACAGAGTTTGAAGTTAGCCAAGATCAATCATACAAGGAACTTTAAGCTGTGGTAATTGCAATCATCAAGAAATGTCCTTAATTAAAGGGCATCTATTGATGGGACGGTTTTGGGAGATGGAACACCAATCTTGTTGGCAAAACTAGAATCTCGTCAAGAGAACATTGACAGGCCTTTGAAATCGAGACCACATAGTAGAAATAGTATAAAAACAGACACTACTCCAGGTCACATGTAAACCATAGTGATCACAAAAATAAATGGAGCCACATTGCAATTAAGCGAATTAAGTTCTCAATTTTTCTGAATCAATATTCCTCATCATACATTAAAAACCACAAACTACACTGCAACTTCATTCAACTTCATTTTTATTATGAAGTTGCAATGTAGTTTGTGGTTTTAACTTTTCATTGATAACAAAAAAAATTGAAAACATAGTAGTGTTAGCCAAAATACCTAGTTCCCATTTTTATTTATTTTTATTTATAACATTCGGCATTCGCCAGGCAGAACCCAATATTGCTATATGCATTAAATTCAAGGGACGCATCCAGAACAACGGGGAAAGATTTATGGGAAGAAGTCCGATTTTAGATGCAGGAGGAAACCGAAGTGCTCAAAGAAAACCTGCGAGGACGAGTATGGATATCGTATTGCTTTCCCGTTTCAGTAACATCGTCATTGCACATATCGGATCAGTTGTCCTCTGTTTAGCACCCTGGAAATGACCATTGACAACTTCACAGCTGCTCTTCCCTCCACACTAACACTCACCTACTCAGAACACAAGGTCAACAAAATTTCTATTAAAGTGCAAGTGATTGCATGAAACCTTTTGTATGATTTTGATCTCTAACATCTCTTATCCATTTGTGTTGGATAGTTTTTGCTTTTGTAACTGTTCCAAAGGAATCTTATATTAACTGGTATAAGTCCAAGCCATATCCACGAAGACTACACTAACAATGCCAGGTTTTTTTTACGCAGGACGCCAAATCTGAATTAAAGAGACACTGGCACATTTGAAAAATAATGCGCCCTCAAGATTTTTCATCCAAAATCGATATTTTTGCATGGTTGTTAAGCTTTTATATACATTAGCCCTCACCCGAAATGATTAAGACCAAATCAGCGTCCTTATGGGTAAACAGAACGATTTTATAATTAATGTCGCCGGCGACATTAATTCAGCAGACAACGGAAATGGCGTTTAACACAAGAAAACGCACGCCGTATGCATATTTCTCACGCCATGGACCCTGTTTGACTGCTCTGTGACCTTTGTGCTTTTAATATCAATGAGTACGGGTCTAAGATATTTATGTAATATACTCATTTTAAAGTTATGGAAAACTTAAAAGTTAGCCTACAAATTTCCTGGATGTCTTTAACCTCTTATTAATGTCCCTATCTGTTTTGAGTACGTTATTTTTATGTGTAAAATGTATCTCTATTCTTCCAATGGCCTTGATTATCATTTGAGAGCAAATTGAATAAATTTCATATTTTGTGAAAATGTGACAGTGCCACTTTAAGCTTGAACAGAACATTATATTGTGAAACATAAATATTCTGAAGGCATTTGACCATATTCAAATTATCAGACATGTTAATATAGACCTGTAAATGAACTGAAGCACGAACCTAATTAATTTTATAAAGAATATCACTAGAAGATACTACCAAAACAGTAATGATTGTAAACAAAAATTGCATGTAATCTATTGCCTTTCAGCAAAAAACTTGGATTATAATAGGATTTCTTACTATTCTTCCACAGCTGTTTGACCCCATGCAAATTGTCTCTTATTTTTAGGGCAAATTTAAGCAATGGCGACACAATTTTGACAACTGATATAAGTAGGGACATGCAAGAGCTATTACCCCCGCAAAAATCAGAAAAATCCATCGCGGGAATCTGGCCATATAGGCCTACAAAGGTCATAACTTGTGTGTTATAGCGCCCTCTATATGTCTATTTCCGATAGAAAGACGTGTAAAACTAGATTTTTATGAAAAATCATATTTGCCCGCAATGAAATTTCATCAAATTTACACAGGATGTATTTAGTGGTCTAAATACTCCAAGTTAATTGTCAAAAGTGTGTCGCCGCTGATATTTTTTGTTTTATTCTCGATTTGTCATAATAAATGAGACTTTCAAACAGCTGTGCTTCAGATTCTTTCTGGGATTATAATCGAGAATGGGATATACTCGGGTCAGTATGGTACTATTAGAGACAAATCAAGAGGAAGCAGCTTCCACAGCTTCAGAACCAATAAATCAAGAACCAGTTTCCACAGCTTCAACACCAGCTAAAGCAGCAGCACCACCAACAGGTATGGCAGAGTACCAAGAGATCGTCAGCATAATGGGCAGTTGGAAGGAGGAGAGATAACAGGATGTACTGGAGAACATTGAGACAAGAATGCTACATGTGGTATTTCAGCCAGATAATCCAGAAGACATTAATGCAATAAAGGCAGAAGCTTATATTGACGGGACATGGAGGATATTTGGTAATATTGCCGAAGGATCGACGCAGAAGCCTTCAACCCCCACGGCTGGTTTCCATAGACTGGTCCAATAACTTCTGCAATGAGAGAGGCTGCAACTTTACAGCACACAACAAACGGGATCTGGCCCTCCACCTCCGCAACAAACACAAGAGACGATACACGTGTGCATTTTGTCCATGGGACAATATTTTCTATGGGAAAGTTATGAATCACCAGAAGAAGTGCAGATTGAATCCCAGGAATCCAAAGTGCCCCGAGTGGATTAAGGAAAGATCCCGCAGGCCCCCCTCCCCCGCATTATCTACTAAAATTAGTATATAGGCAGGACTCGAAAATGGTATGGAGAATTACCTGGTTTACAGAAAAACCTGCTGAACGTAAGTTTATAAGGAACAACATTTCAAAGAACTACAAAGCTTCACAGGGTTAGAAGACCGGGGGATAGGGGAAGGTGGTCGAATGACCAAGGAGCTCACCTCATCCGCAATATTAAAGAAACAAACATACCCAAGTTAAGGATAGCTTTGCATCAACAAGTTGTAGTGGATTGCAAAAATACCTCAGTATAAGAAAGATTAACATTCTAAACTCTGGACAAAATAGTCTTGTGTATGGCTTAGCAATTATATAAGTAGGCAGGTGGGCCAAAGATGATAATATGGATTACAGATAAAAAAAAGACCTGTCAAACTTGTAGTTCTGATTTGGTTCTTTAAAGAGGAACTTTATTTTATGTCCAGGACTGGAAAAAATTTCCTGGGAATCGAGTCACATTTCCCACAGATTTCCCACTTTTTTTATTTGAAAAGTCAAAATTTCCCTCCCAAATCAAATTTCCCAGGAAGGAGTTTCCTTGATTCCCAACTTTTTCTCACCATGTTTATGTCATACTCATATATTGTGAAATGTTATTCTTGGCACAGGTTCTTCATAGATTTCCATTCCATGGGGCATACAGGCTTGTAGACCATATGCTTAAATATGACATTCTGTGGATCTACATTCCCAATTTTCAATTATCATGTACTACTTGTTTGAAAGTAACTCCTTTGATTTGAAAATTTTGTCTTTTCAGAAACTTTCAAAAAAAAATAATGACATTATTTCATCAATGCAGAAATACAAATTGAAATATTTCACAGCAAACATCCATCCCATCATACAAAAAAATACATCGGTCCTTGGACCGCTTGTGACGCCTGCCGTCGCGGTTTGTGAATGATAGTCCTAACATGACCTTTGACTTGATATGTGACCTTTGACCTCATAAACAAATGAGGGTTGGCATGTTAACTCCATAAACCAAGTTTGGTTCCAATTGAACTTCAACATTTTCAGCCTATTTTACAACTTGACCTCACATGACCTTTGACCCCGGTATGTGACCTTTGACCTCGGTATGTGACCTTTGACCTCGGTATGTGACCTTTGACCTCATCAACAAATGGGTGATGCCATGTTGCACCTGTGACCCAAGTTTGGTTCAAATCCATCAAAGTATGTGGATATTACAGGCAAATGTTAACCCTTTTTCACGACAACAGACAACAACAGACATCAACAGACATCAACAACAACAACAGTGAACAAAGTGATCCCTATGCATCTTCCTGCCTTAGGGCAGGCGACACAAAAAGTCTGCATGGTGATCATTGAGAAATTTGAATCCAAATATAACAGCTGTGATTTTTTTAAGCTTGATGCAAGGCTATTGTTATTGAAAAACAACTAATTCACAAAGTACACTTTCTGTGAATACATCTACAATAGAAGTAATTTTTTGACTTGTGTAACTGACAATGGGCCAAAGCAACATCACCCAGAAAGCCACTTTCTGGAACATTTTGGTAAGGATCTGGACAAAATAAGATTTTATACTGGTTTCCCGAGCTACACCTTGCTGATGGCATTTTTCAACTTTCTTCTCCCTCATGCTTCACAAAATGACAAGATGGACTCAGATCGTTAGAATGAATCGCGGGGAGAGTTCAACAATGAGATCTGGTTTCCAATTCAATTTGCCATTATTTGATCAGTTCTTCCTATTATTAAAGCTAGGATCTTTTGATGATTTGGCAAATAAGTTTGGTGTCTCGTCTTCTGCAGCGAGTAGAGTTGTGATGACTTGGGCAATTTTTTTTGTATGCAGTGCTAGGAAGCATTCTTCCGATGCTCCCTTGCGAAATGACGGATTCTGCTTTGACAGTATCTATGCCCTTTGTATAACTAGGGAGTCTTCTTGATTGGTGGGTATATTAGAGGAGATGGCCAAGGCAACAGACCTGAAGTAAATTTTTGGCATGCTTATCTAGAAAAATTTTGTTTAACTTGCGATGCATCCATTCATGACAGCAATATGACTGCCACGATTGGATCAATAATTTCCTTGGCCAAGACACATCACACATGGTTGTGGAAGGATAGCCTGCAGCGGTCTGACAAAGCAAAGAATCACACTATTCAATAGTGCTATGGCCCAGGCTAAAGCAACTGCGAGAACAAAACGAATGATGGATTATGCCCTTCCACAAAGTTCCAGGAAATCTGAGGAGTTGGTCAAAAACTTTATGAAGCAGCTGTACTCAACCATCCTGTGCCCCAAGTACGCAAAAACAACCTACACCCAGTGCCCTATCTGATAACATCATCAAACTTGTGGGAGAGTTATGAACATGACGATATAAGTTGTCCGGCTTCAAAAACTGCAAAACCACTTGGAATAATGACGGACAAAAGAGCGAAGTTTAGATACGATATCTGACGGCATCACTGAAGGAAACATGCACTTTTTTTGCGAAGAGTATCCATATGCCCAGGTTTGAAAGAGCAAATTTGCATCTTAATACGTCCTAAACATGCGTCTTTTTAAAGATGCACCTCACAATGAATGTATGCCTCTGTAGGTACCATGAGAACTTTATACTATCTATGGATGCCCTGCATAAAGTTTGCCCCAAATGAACCATGGGGAAGCATAACAGCATTGCAAAGGTAGATATTCCTATCCAAAGAGACTTGTATACTTCCTTATTTCTTAAGGGTAATGTATTGTTGTTTTCCAAAATCTAACTGCTTTGGATGTTTGGTCAAGTTTTCTTGGAAATGACTGGTTTTTGCATGTTATAAACTCTAGGGGAGATTTTGCTTTTGTGACTGCTGGTACGCTATCTTTCTGGATCAGAGAAAGAAAAGCGCTAGAAGACTAATCATGCAGGTTTGCATACAGACCAGATGTCATTTATACTCGTAACACAAGGGGCCCAACAATTAAACTACAGAAAATGACTGAAGTAAGAATTCCGTCTAAGGACGCCTCCAAATGGACTCTTATACGGAATAGAGCCAAACTGCATGAAGACTGAGAGGACATCAAGCATTAAATCGGTAGACTTAGAAGCTGATATATTACAAAATTTAACAGTTCAGCACGCTATTCAAATTAAACTTGACCCAACTGAGTATGTATGCAAAGACCTTGGAAGCTGCAAAGTTTAAGGTATATG
Organism: Ophioderma brevispina; assembly: GCA_023653785.1. Taxonomy (NCBI): domain Eukaryota; kingdom Metazoa; phylum Echinodermata; class Ophiuroidea; order Amphilepidida; family Ophiodermatidae; genus Ophioderma; species Ophioderma brevispina. The sequence continues at coordinate 21,521 of JAMKCH010085783.1, read as the reverse complement.
CAAAATTTTCACATGAAACTCTTCTAAATGAGGCACCAATGCTAATTCTTCAAGAAGGTAAGTATGTTTTTGGCCGAACTTGGAACTTATGTGTTTGGCACCAAGGAGGAGCTGTATGGTGAATGAGGGAACTTGAGTATGAAGGGGCAACATTCTCTGTTAATTGCAAATACATATGTAAATGATGACCATCCTGTTTACCATCAAGACGTATCCCTTGGTTACTTTGCCAACTGTAAATGGCCTCTAGGAAAGAAGTGCAGCTTATTGTTGTCTGCACAGTTTCTACTGCAGCAAAGGAGCCAGATATTCAACCAGGACCTTTTAGAACAACATTAGGAACACTACAGGCACAAAGTTCATAGCGCTTGAGAGAACCTCACCATAGATTATGTTAAGCACACAATGACAACCCTCCGTGTGAGAGAGAACCTCACCATATAATAATGTTAGGCACACAATGACAACCCTCCGTGTGATCGGCTCAACAGCACTCACATTCCACCTATAACATTCTGCTAAAGACGAAGAAACTCAAGAAGTTGGAAACCCCAGCACCAGCAGCACAGGCAATGCTGTGCCTGCTAATTAAAGGGACAAGCCGGTGATGGGTTCCCCATCACTGCATGGTAAATTTTCAACTTGGACTTCAATTTTACTTTAACCAGTTGGCAATTTTTCCATATGAAGTAGTTATTGGAAGCATACAAACTTGTCCCTTATTTTTATAAATGTTTGTGTCATTTTTTTTAACTCACATTTCATGGCGGTGCTTATCCCTCTAACATTTGCACAGCAACTGTCCATAAGATCTGTTGTGTCATAGGAACAATTAAAATAATTCCAATGATCTCAACCAAGAATCAACCCCATATTCTTTTAATAGTTTCACAGCTGCAAGATTCAGATTTCTAATTTCATTGATGTAGCAGAGGTGATGACACCGGATGGCTTGCTAGAGTTGTACTATGAACTTGGTCTCTCTCAGCAAACTATGAGGAAGCTGAAGGCAATGTGAAAGACGGCCAAGTGTTTTCTGAGAGCAATGTATGTTTTTTACGGTTGGACATTTAGGTCTCTTACGTTAAGACAAGCACTTTCAAACATTGCGGAAAGTTGAAGGCAATGCTATAAAAGACGCAGTGTTTCTGAGAGCAAGTATGTTAGGGTTGGACATTTAGGTTCTCGTACGTTAAGACAAAGAACTTTCAAACATTGAGGACAAAGCTGAGGCAATGCTGAAAGACGCAATGTGTTTCTGAGAGCAACAATGATGTTTACGGTTGGACATATAGGTTCTACGTTAAGACAAAGCACTTTTCAACCAATTTGAGGAAGATGAAGTCAATGCCTAAAAAGACGGCAATGGGTTTCTGAGAGACTGTTGTAGTTTTACGGTTGGAAACATCTAGTTCGATTACGGTTAAGACATGAGCACTTTCAAACAGAAGCTGAGGCAATGCTAAAAGACGCAATGTGTTTCTGAGAGCAATGTATGTTTTACGGTTGGACATCTAGTCTCTTACGTTAAGACAAAGCACTTTCAAGGCCCAAATGGAGAGGCCAACATTTCCTACCAAAACAACACCTTACCTTTTGCTATCTGGCACTCTTAAAACATGTGAATCTGGAGCACAAGAAGTTGTTGATCTAGCTAAGGCTTGAGCAGGATCCTACTACACCCCGACCAAATGGGGTTAGCTCACCTGTGTCATCTGGAAGGATAACATGGTAATCAATTTCTCGCCACTGCCCACCAACTTTATGGCCATCCTGAACCCAAGTCATGAAGAAGGTTCAAGGACTGGACAAGGAGATTTTGGAGATTTTTGCAAGCCACCGGGGAATTAACTAAAAAGCTGAATGGCAAGCTGAATGAAAAGCGCAGTGTGTTTCTGAGAGCCAAGTATGTTTTACGGTTGGACATCTAGTATCTTACATTAAGTCCAAGCATTCAAGGCCCAACATGGAGAGGGCCAACCTTTCATACCAAACCAACACATACCTGTGCGATCTGCTTCTCTTAAAAAAACTGTGGAATCTGGAGCACCAGAAGAGATTGTTTGATCCAGCTAAGGCGGAGCAAGGATCTACTACACCTGCCAATTGGGTTAGCTCATCTGTGTCATCTGGAAGCATAACATGATCATCAATTTTTGTCACTGCCACCAACTTATGGCCATCCTGACCAAGTCATGAAGAAGGTCAAATTACTTGGATGAAGCAGGAGATTTTTGCACTACCCCGGGATAACTAAAAAGTCACAACATCGGAGGGAAACATCTGCTTTTCTCACTGACAAACGACATGCATTTATGTGTTCTAACTGAATATCTGTGTGTAACTCCAAGTAAATCTTTACAATTACAGTATATGCAAGGTTAATCTAGAGTAGTACAAAAAGGCAGGAAAGAGGAGAGTTGGGTTTGTGTTCCTCAACTCAAATCTATGTTCAATTACCAATAAAATTCTGGTGGGACTTCAAACAGTTTGAATGAATAGGTCAACTTGCAGTTGATGTCCTTAATTGAGAACAGAAAGATATGGACGATTGTATATTTAAGAGTCATATGTCAAAGTTTCTCATAAAGATGGATATGTGGGAATAGAAGAAATCTTCTCAACAAATCTCTGGATAAAACTAACTTGTTTATGGAATTTCCAATCAAAACCCTCTTCAAAAACACTTTTTGTATAGAAAAAATTTTATGTCCTGTTGTCAAAAGCAATTAAAATTGCTTTTTAAGGCCCTAAGTTTACTAGACTTGGGATCAGCGCTCACTCTGTAATGATTGAGAACGGATGTAATGTTGCTTCCGGAATTGACCCTAAACTCACACGGTGTGGTGTAAACTTAGTAATTTGAAGTTGGGGAGGGGGGGTAAGGGGGGGTGGTAAAATTTCACCTTAGTATGAAACATCCTTTCTATAGTAACAAACGAGATGATATCCAGCAAGCTCATGATGTCTACCGCGCATCGAGGATACGGTTGTCTTAGTGATTGGAACCAAGATCAAGTGCTACGCATGCTTACAAGCAGAAATTGCTCCCTGCGACTTGTAGTATATCATTAGCTTTATCTCATGATATTTTGATAGCTATCTGATGCTGATAATTTCAATATAGTGAAACAGAGTTTGATAGTGAGCAATGGGTAATATAGTACTATATAAACTCTGCCTTCAAGTCACATACTTCAATTATTGTGTTGGGACAAAACTTGGTGCAAAAATAGAGGTGTAGAGTAGAAGAAGGCATAAATAATCAATCTCACATAGTAAGAGATTCCATGTCGTATGGCTCATTAATGACATCATACAGACTTGTCTGCCATATAAGTCAACATCTTTACTGCCAACCTCATTATGGCTCCAATTCTGAGTCTTGGTTGGCGATTAATAAACAGATGTCATATAATCAAAATCCCTAGCAACAGCACCAGACGCAGTACACAACATCCATGGCCGAACAATGTTGCGGAGAAAAAATTAGAAAAAAACTTTGCGTTCAAATGCACATTGCTTACAAGAATGGCCCAATCATTGCTCTTTCACTTAACACTAGCTCTCTACATTTCGGTAATGTTAGTGTTGGATTTTCCCAACACACCTGCACCATCAACAACCCCACTGCAACCTTTGGGAAAAATTTCTCTTTTCTAATAAATTCACATTATTTACGTTTAAAGTGAGTCGGCTAGTAAAATGAAAGTCTCAAGATTTGGTAAACAACTTGGCCCAACGGCGTCTCAGGAAAGTCTCCAATCTAGGTGCAGGTTTGTTTGTCCCCCAGAATTTTGACAAGAGCTGAGACACGAGAGCATGTGTGGTCTAGTGGAAAAGTGCACAACTCTAGGAGCAGTTATCGGGGTAATACAATCTAAGTGCTGATAGGCATGTGAAGCGAAAGATTGTGACGATTTCCTGAAGGCAGCGTAATACTAATAGGCAACAGGCCTCTGCATCCGTGGGAAAAGGCGCTTAATATAAATGTCAGTCTTAATAATTATTTATATCACTATTCTACCATCAGATTGAAGGACCGTGTCAAACAGAGATATACACAAACAGCTCGACTTTGTGATATGCGTTTCGACCTATAATGGGAAACTATGACACTTCATTATGTTTCAAATTTGAAATTTAATTCTGATCAGGGAAGTATTTTTTTAATTGAAAAGTATTAGTCGTTTCCCCGGATCGGAAGTTCTGACTTCTTGCCAGAGCTAGTGTGCAGTCACCTGCAAAAGCTGATTGCAAGTAGGATCCAGCTCAGTGCTAATGTCCAGGCTCAGCAGCAGCAGTGTAAATGTGGACACTCTGCCCCAACAGTGTATCAAACAGGGGGCACCACTTTAGCTCAAGCATTCTCCTGCTTTCGTCCTGTAATACTAACATTTTTTGACATGAAGAACTAAAAACTGCCAATTTCAGTGCTACTAAATTGCAAACTCTGACCCATTTTGTTATGCCAGGTAGATGAGTAGGCTCTCTTCACCACAATACAAAAATTTACACCATAACCTGCTTCTGCATATATAGCACAAAAGAACCTTCACAAGACCAACTTCCCGTGTCCTGTGCAGAACAAGTATTGATCTGTAATTAAACACTTCATTTTCTATAAATTAAACGCATTACCCTGTGTCGAGCTTTTGGTGATGTTCTTCAGTGCCCTATAAATGTTGATATGATGACGGTGACTGCTGTTACTACTGTGACCAGGAAGGTTGCCCAACTATTATGCCTCATAGCCTTCTCGTGTCTGCTTCATCCTCATAACCATCAAGCTCCATCATGTACTATATGGGGGTTAACAAGTAGTAAATTAATGTGACATGATTTTATTTCCCATTTAATTTCTAGATTAGAATGTTTTGTGCAGGTTAAGAGGAATCATGAATCTGCATAAAAATTATATGAAATTAAGTTCACTTACACTTTTACAAATGAGCAATGTGTAATTACAGGTTGAATTTTAACCCTGAAATAACTATTGACTCATTCAAGACGTTTGCCCTTGAAATACCGTATACACACAACAGCCTTAACCCTATCAACACGGGACAATCTGTATCGTTATAGCGCATAAGTCAGTGGCTTAAGGTGGGGCACAAACACTTGCAGGTCATTGGAAAGCACTAAAAAGAATCAGCAAAGACTTAGACTGTTTCGATGCATTTTTCATGCCGATTCGAATATGCCCTGGAAAATTAATAATTTTGACCTTTTTGAAACAAAATTGACTAATTGATCGTTCAGCAACTGGAATCGCTTGCCGTGTTCAACGGATTAATAATGATTGTAAACAAAGCTTCTTAGTTACTAGAATTACAACTTGCAAATGAAGGATTTTACAATGGACAATTACCTCCATTTTAAGGTGCAAGGGAGATTTTAGGCACCCAACTATGTGTGGCATAATATAGATTAGACAATAGATTTCTATCTTGTATTTGGTACAGAAATGTCTTAAAAGAGAAAAAGGGCGATTTGATGCTTATATTTCAATATAAACAGGCTGAATTCATATTACTCCTATAGGAAATTAGACATTTTCAGTTTTTCTACCAAAGAAACATTTTCGCTTAAAGACACTATCAGGATTTGCTAATCAGCAAATCGAAAAAAAATCATCAAAAATCAGATTTTGCATGTATGTACAAGTACAGGTATTTTTTTCAACATACCCTGCAAATTGATAAGACCAGAAAGCAACTAATAAGGACAGGATCGGAGATTTTAGTCTTAGTGGCCGAACGGCAATTATAAACACGTAATTGAATGGAGAATCGTATCTTGGAAAAAACACTGGGTTTTCTTCCTTTCTGTTACTTTCTAACAGCTGGAAAAGGGTAACTTATGAGAATTCTACAGACTGATCCTTCACTTTGAAGCATATTCCTGCAAAATTTCAAATATTTTTTTCAAATCGATGATAGTGTCTTTAATATTTCAGATGGGTATATTTTGATGGAAGTCTGTAAGCTTGCGATTCACTTAACTTGTAAATGGAAGGAATTTACTTTTTTTACCCAGGAACAATGTCTTAATTTAACCGCAACATGATCTTGACCTGAATGCAATTACTATACTTGCCTACACTCCTAACCAAGGACGTACTGGTCAAGTTGGGATTACTAGTTATTGGGACATACTATGTTAACATCCAAGGGCGCTCAATATTTTTCACAAGGACAACACACACACCCACATACACACACACACACACAAGATGGTCAAGCATTTTCAATAGTCCCCATTCCAAAACGTTTTGGGGTGACACTTAAAGGTCACAGATCACTTATTTGATTATGACATGTGAATAGCTTGATGTTAAAAAAATCATTGACAAAATGTGTCAGACTAAAATGCCCAAACGACTAAATTATCAAGATTGCCCAAAAATAAGCTTTACCTAAATAAGGTGAAAATAACAATCATATGCAGCCCCAGTTACTTTTCTAACACATTGTTTTGAACACTACAAACTGAAGATGACATTCAAAATTACTTTGGCAAATGAAGATTAATTCTAAGAATATTTGACTTTCATCGATTTGATTCAAATTACTAGGTCTTTTTTAATTTACCCTTAGAAAACATCTTACAAACAAACAAATTCATTTTACTTCTTTAAAAAAAAATAGGGAAGCAGTCCCAAAAGGTTCTTCGGTTAATGTTGGCAAAAATAACCAAGTATGAAACTGAATCCATCCACTGCCACTAAAAAGCTACAATAAGTGTCAACCAAAAAGGGGTATTCTAGAGCAGCAGAATTACCCCTAAATGACCCTTGAATGACCGTTGGACTTCATCTGTACCCCACATAAACAATCTTTAGATTTCAGGTTTATGCTCATGCAAATGCACATAGACAGGATATGCCTAACTTTCCACGCAAACACACATCCCAATAACCTTTTGAAGATGTGAAGTTAAGCATTCTCTTTCTGCATCTGCACTCCCATAACCTGAAATTTAAAGGTAGTTAGTGTCTCAATGTAGAAACATCAAGTACGACTTGATTCATCACTTGCATAACAATGCAACCGACAGTTGGAGTGTAAACCCAAAGGGTATAATTAAAGTTTGATACACACACACACCCCGATAAGTTAACGGAGGTAGACACAAAAGTAGCATTTTAGACACACATGACGGAATAAATCAATACATATGAAATGGAGTCGCACAAGTATACTTCAGTTAGGACATACAGATAGCAGAATCATGCTGACATAAGGTCTTCCAATGGCACGGATAACCTATTATGTTTGATACGCACACAGGACAGACGCAAACGAATTATGCCAATATAAGGTCTTTCCGAGTGCATCGGACCACTAATAAAAATTGTTAATTTCAGTAGAAAAAAAACATTCATTTAAAGGGGCATTTCGTGATCCACAGCCTGTCCCCCCGACTTACTAAAAATATTGAGATTTTATATTCATGTGCCATATCTTACGTGCAAATTCGGTCGCATCTGTACGAAATTCGCAATATTGTATTTTCTGTCCGTAAACCGACAGAATTACCGCCACAGTAGCCTATGGGATCATGGGAAACGAGTAATTGCCTCAAACACAAAACCGCAAGACAGGGATCAGCTCAAATTTTGAAATAGCTTTTCTAAGGGTATCTAGTGATCATGAATAAAAAGAAGGTGCTTACAATCACGAAATGCACATTTAAAACATCGGATTGGCCAAATGTTACTATTATCAATCTTACCTTTGATGCTAGGAGGTAACTTATGGTAAATGGAGAAAAGACAGCCCAATCATGTAGTAATAATTTCATAAACCATGCACTCTTTGTTGCCTTGCTGTAGGACTACCTTAACTGACACTGTCTCTGTTTCTTCCCTGTCAACAAAGAATGTGGAAATTGAATAAGGACTGCTACCGCACCAATTTACATTGAACACTAAAGATGAGGTTAGTCTGATATAAAAAATTCTACAATTTGAACATATTGTTATCTCAAGATTCATGAAGAAAACTCCAATAAAATTACTGTACAACAGTACTGCAAAAGTATAGTGAAAATTACAGCGTTCTTTGAACAGGGTCGTCTGTCGTTGCGGTTTGTGAATAGGGACAAGGTCAAATGACATCAACCAGTGTCATGAAAATCAATAGACATCAAGAAAATTGACCATTTGGTGCAATGACCTCTAGATAGCCTTTGACCTCTAGATGCCCTTTGACCCCACTTGTGAGAGGGTAACTGTGGGTACTACCCAAAGACCAATACATGCAACTGCCATAAAATGTGTGCATGTTGAAACATCGGGCAATATATATTATGTATAGGGTTAACCTGTTACCACAGACAGACAGACACACTTCAAAGCAATCCCTGTGCACTCTTGCAAAACAAACCAAAAATACGTTATTTTATAACTTATCTCATGACCTTTGACCCTGATGTACCCCTTTGACCTCATAATATGAAGTTTCCCAAGGGCATCTATGATCCAAGGTCTGTAGCTATTAGACTTACTTCTCGAGGAAGCCAAATTGTTGTTTGCCACCATTTTATAACTGACCTAATGACCTTTGACCTTGTATGTGACCCAAACCTCAATTCATATGATAGGTTCCCAAAGGGCCAATATGATCCAGTTCAGAGCATTGGACTTAGTTCTTGAAAGAGAAATTTTCCCCAAAACTAACTTTGAAAACAGGGACACAGCCACACGGCAGACAACTGAGGACTGCACTAGTGCCTCCTGCAAATCCTTGGAGGCGACACAAACATAGAATGACAGTTATGTGAAGGTGCTCAGACCTCAAAAGGAAACCAAAGAGTTATTCAAGGAGGCCCTTTGGTATACAGCTGTCCTGCATACTTCAAACATATCTTGCTCTACAACCTAGTAGGACTGGATCTTAACCTGGGCATAGATCGCAAGGTTTATCCTTAAAAAAGGGTTGTTTGGGCGTGTTGCGATCGTCTTTGGGGCCCCTGATTTACCGAAGTAGTATCGATTTGATATCAGATGAAAGGCCGATTTTTCATTGTCGTCCTGAAATTGAGCCCTCAAATCCATTTATTTCCAAGATATAAGCAAAAAAAACTGCAAGTTTTAGTGGTTAACCATCAAATTAGCACAGTATTGAATAGGGCTGCAGCATGCATTTATTGCGTCTACCATCAAAACTGCAAGATTGGATTTCGGCATGGTACTTGATGGGGGTGTAATGTGAAAGGCCAGGCTCTAATTCAAGTAGAGAACACAATACACATAAATCGGGAACAGCCACCTTAAATCAGTTCATGAAAGAGACATACCTGACATTTGACATTGAGAGAAGTGATATGTTAAGAAAACCTGTGCATACTGATTGGTTTCATATGTTTGGATACGTAGGCCCGTTGGCGTGGCACATGTCTGGTGAATGAAGATATTCATCCGAGCTTGATACTATGGTTTGCGGGACGTAACCTCCTAAAATAAGTAGAATGATTTGATGATAAACAACGAACATTTGGAGTAAATTTCATTCACAAGCTTTCTTGCTGTTAGGGAGCAGTCATTATTTGTGGCACGCAGAAGTTTTTAGGAGTGAAGCCCCCCCAAAAAAAAAAAATTGAAAAAAAAAAAAAAAGAGGGGAGGGAAACTAAAAGTTTTGAGGGGGAATGAGAAATTTCAAAAATAAGGAATGCAAAATTTCTGAATGGAGCAAAGGGGAAATTGCAAGTTTTGCACCCACCCCCAAAAAAAATCCTCCATTCCGATACCGTAGTGTAAATACGACACCCGTTTAAGTAACTACTTGGAGGTATGAAGCACTATGAATCAACCCAACACCACTGATCTGACCAATGGTCCATTTGAACCCAGTCCAAAAACTAGGAACAAGTTCCATGACATTTTGACATAGTATCACTGCGAAAATTCAATTTAAAATGAATCACCAGATTTTATAATTTGTCGATGTATAATTTTAAAGATATCACAGGCAATCCATAAACTTCCGATCGGGGGGGGGGGCTGAGTGCAAACTGAGGAGCTAGTTCAGCTACTATCTTGTCAGAAGTAGAGTTTACAACTTTTTCAACAAGGCTCAAGCCCCACAAGCCCTCCTGGTTTCTGATTTTGATCACACTGCTAGTTGAACAATTGCAAATAGATTATCATTACCCTGGTTATGAGAACTTGGTTTTAATGAAAGACAGTTAGTGCACACTGTAGTACAGAAACTATAATCTGATTTTTGTTAATTCTGGCACACATTAAATACGGCATATGCGCGTATTCTTTACATCGGAAGCGGTGTCCTTTTACGGCCCTGATGACAAAAGATATAGAGCAATATATTGGGCACCCTCACAGGTGACTTACAGCAAGTTGGTGTACTCGTGCATACTTGAAATCAGACTTTTTGTATCAAGCTCGCGGTGCATATGCCTGCATACAAAAATTAAAGTATATGATACATGTAAGCGGAAAATACAATATACCAAGGGACAAAATACTTTTGGGGCAAAGGGGGCTATTTGAGCAAATTCTGCGAAAAAGTAGCCTCGTAGTGCATTTTACCATAGGCCAAAAATTTCTCACGGGGGCTATTTTGTGAAAAACGAGGGCTAATCGCCCTTAGCCCTCGTTATTTTGTCCCGCAATAGACCACATTTCCAACATTTGAATGTGGGTTCTATAACTTTGTAACTCCCAAAAGATAACTAGCTCCACACTCTGGCTATTACCTTAATTACCTGTCCTCTTCGGGGCAAGTGGCCCATAAGGCTGTCTCTGGTATTGGCAAAAGGACAGATCAGTCTAAGACTCACGAGGGATTATACAATTCAGGTTACTTGATGTTTGTTATATGAAGGGCAAAACCAAAATTGGAGGAAAAGGAAAAAACAAAAATTTAGGAGAAATAACTTCTTACAAAAATCTTTTCAATTCCAATGAGAATTGTTGTGGTGATAACTTAAATTGCATAATGAATTGAGTCCTACGGGATTGAAAATATTCTGTTTTTTGTTTTAATTATCTTAAATACTTCATCAGTCTGTGATATTTCAAGGAAAATATTTGTCTCAGAATCACTTTGCGTTCAGTTGTTATTTCTCCAGTATTCTTCAAGGTCTACCTGTGCTCACCCTGATTCTCAAGCTCTGCATTTTGGTATTGCTTGCCTGTCAGTCATTCTTGTTTAAGTGAATCGGATGGTGATTGCTGAGGGTACTACTGCATATCTTTACTTGTTGAGATTGGTGGCTTTCAGTTGCACTCATAATCTCTATAGGTTTAAGATAAATTCATTTAGTAAAGAACAGTGAAAATGAAGTTTGAATGTTAGTCGTTGGCAGAATTCTCAGGAGCATTGGCACCGAAATGTATCATGCCCAATTAAATCGTGTATAGGTGCACACCTCTCAACCAACTACAAATCGTGCGACAAAGTTGTCAAGAACTTATTGTGCTTCCGGGTTCCATCACGATCACGTACCCCCCATCTGTGCGGAGCATCCTGGCAGAGAATGTAGTTATTTTATGAACAGGCAGATCAAGTAATATTGGATTAAAGAGTCGAAAACCAATAGAAAGGTAATTTCATCTGGTAACTTCAAATAATACAACATTGTCACAGCTTGTTCGAAATATTTAACCGTAAATGCAGTGGGCTTACGGTTTAAGTCCACATGTACCAGAAATGGGCCCAAGAAAGTTAAACCAAAACATGAACCGGTATCCTTGCTTAAGCATCCTCAGTGAGTGTTCATCCGAGTCTGGAAGATTAAGTCTTTGGAAGTGCAGGTAAGTGCAGTCGACTGGTGAGGAACTAATTTACATATCAAAAGTCCATCGTCAAACTTTTCTGCACCGCAGGCCCGTCCAAATTTAATACGGTCTGCCTATCAGTCAATGGGCGCGTTGATGGATAGAGTTTCTTGATTCAATGCTGGTGTGCCCTTTCCTGAAACAACAGCACACATCATCCACTAAATGCACTTACGTATATTCACCATGTTGAATTTCCTTCGTCTGTTCAAAAACATATAATTTCTGTGCGGAAACATACCAAGGTGACAAGTCATAACTTAAAAGATAGCCAGTACATCAGGATTAAAAAAGTCAACTACAACACTGCAAGAAGTGCCTCAAAAAGAAGGATTTCGAGAAAGCAGCAGCTCATTAAATCCTTCCTTTGCGAAAACTTTTATATAGTATAAGGCGCAATGAGTTTGCACGATCTAGTTTATTCGATACGGCCAGCCCTAGTCTTCAAAAACGGTGATCGATCACAAAAGTGGATTGTCACCTGCCTCAGTGGAAAAGATTTAGAATCCTGCACAGAATGAGGCTTGTTTCATCATGACTTCAATATAAAGGGAGACTGCTGGCTCTCAATGCAGAATTAAGGTCATAATGTACTAAACAGTTGTCTGATAATAAGGCTTTCACACTGAGCAGGTGATTCAATCCACTTTTGTGACGATCACCGTTTTTGGGAAGACTAGTGCAGCCGTTTCTGAAAATACTAGACGTGGCAAACTCAATGCGCCTTTACGATATAAAGTTTTCCAAAGGAAGGATTAATGAGCTGCTGCTTTCTCGAAATCCTTCTTGTTGAGGAAATTCTGGCAGTGGTTGTAGTTGACTTTTTTTAAATGCTGAGGTTACTGGCTATCTTTTAAGTTATGACTTGTCACCTTGGATTGCTTCCGCACACAGGAAATTGTGAAGTTTTGAACAGACAAGGAAATTTCAACATGGTTGAGAGAATATACGTAGTGCATTTAGTGGAGGAATGTGTGCTGTTGTTTGAAGAAGCACACCAGATTGATCAAGAAAACTCATCATCAACTGAGCCAGTTGCTGATAGGCCGACCGTATGAAATTGGACGGGCCTCGGTATGCAGAAAGTTGACGAGGACTTTGATAATGGAAATTACTTTTCGCCAGTCGACTGCACTTACCTGCACTTACAAAGACTATCTTAAGCTTCCAGATGGATTACACTTCATGAGGATGCTTAAGCAAGGATACACGGTTCATGTCTTTGGTTTAATTTCTGCCCATTTCTGGTACATGTGGATGAACCGTAAATGCCACTGCATTTACGGTAGAATATTTCGAACAAAGCTGTGACAATGTTGTATTATTTGAAGTTACCAGATGAAATTACCTTTCAGGGTCGACTCTTTATCAATATACTGATCTGCTGTTCATAAAATAAACTACATTCGCTGCCAGGATGTCTCCAGCAAGATGGGGTACGGCAGCGTGAGGCAACCCGGAAGCACAAATACGTTCTTGACAAACTGTCGCACGAATTGTAGTTGGTTGAGAGGTGTGCACTTAACCACGGATTTAATGTGCATATACATTTATGTGCATATGGCTCCTGAGAAATTCTGCCAACGACTAACATTCAAACTTCATTTTCATGTTCTACTAAATGGAATTTATCTTTACTATATAGAATTATGGGTGCAACTGAAAGCCACCCAGTATCAACAAGTAAAGTATATGCAGTCTAGTACCTCCAGCAATCACCAATCCGACACTTAAAACAAGAATGACGACAGGCAAGCAAATTACCAGAAATGCGAGCTTGAGAATCAGGTGAGCACAGGTAGACTGAAGATACGGGAGAAAAATCAACTTGAACCAAAGTGTTCTGAGACAAATATTTTCTTTGAAAAATCACAGACTGATGAACTATTGAAGATAATTAAAAAAAAAAAGAAAAGAATTTTGCAATCCGAGGACTCGTCATGACAGTCTTAAGTATATCACCACAAAACCAATTCTCATATGAAGATTGAAAAAGATTTTGTAAGAATTTATTGATCCTAAATTTTTGTCTTTCCTTTTCCTCCAAATTTTGGTTTCCCTTCATATAAGCAAACGATCAAGAAACCTTGAATGGTATAATCCATCAGTGAGTCTTTAGACTGATTTCTGTCTTTGCCAATAGCCGAGCAGCCTTATGGGGCCACTTGGCTCGAAGAGGACAGGTAAGTTAATGGTGGGAATAGCCAGAGTGTGGAGCTAGTTATATTTTGGGAGTTAACAAGTTATAGACACCCACATCAAATGTTGGAAAACTGGTGGATATTGCAGGGCACAAAATTAAACGAGGGCTAGGGCGATTAGCCCATCAGTTTTCACAAAATAGCCCCCCCGTGAGAAATTTTGGCCTATGGAAAATGCCTACGAGGGCTTACTTTTGCAGAATTTGCTCAAATAAGCCCCGTAGCCCCCAAAAGTATTTTGGCCCTTGGTATATTGGTAGTTGCCGCTTTAAATGTATCATATAACTTTAATTTGGTATGCAGCATATGCACGAGAGGCTTGATAAAAAAAAAAGGGGGGGGGGGGGGGTTTCTTGATTTCAAGTATGCACGAGTACACCCAAACTTGCGTGTAGTCACCTGTGAGGGTGCACAATCTATTGCTTAACTTTTGTCATCAGGCCGTTTAAAAGGACACATTGCTTCCGAGGTACGAATACGCGCATAGCATATTTAGATGTGTGCCAGAATTAACAAACAGATTATAGTTATTACTACAGTGTACAAATAACTGTCATTTCATTAAACCAAGTTTCATAAAAAGGTAATGATAATCTAATTTATGCCCAATTTTTCAAACATAGGAGTGTGATCAAAATCAGAAACCAGGAGGGCTTTGGGGCTTGAGCCTGTTGAAAAAGGTTGTAAACTCTACTTCTGATTCTGAAACTAGCTCCTCAGCTTTGCACTCAAGCCCCCCCCCCAGATCTGAAGTTATGGATATCTGCCTGTGATACTTTAAAATTATAATGCTACAAATTTATAAAATGGTGATGTCATTTAAAGTGGAATTTTTCCAGTGTACTATGTCAAATGTCCTGGAACTGTTCCTAGTTTTTGGACGAGGAGTTGTTCAAATGGACATTGGTCAGATTCAGTGTTGTTGGGGTGGATTCATAGGCTTCCATACCTCCAAGTAGTACTAACGGGTGGGTCATTATTTCACTAGGGGGAAAGGAGGATTTTTTTTGGGGGGGGGGGCAAAACTTGCATTTCCCTTTGCTTCCATCAGAAATTTGCATTCTGATTTTTATGGAAATTTTCCTCAGTCCCCTCAAAACTTTAGTTTCCCTCCCCTCTTTTTCAATTTTTTTTTTTGGGGGGGCTTCACCCTAAAAACTCTGCCTTGCCACAAATAATTTGACTGCTCCCTAACAAGCAAGAAAGCTTGTGAATGAAATTTACTGCCAAACGTGTTCATTGTTTATCATCAAATCAATCTACAGTATTTTAGGAGGTTAGTCCCGCAAACCAGAGTATCAAGCTCGGACTGAAAATCTTCATTCACCAGAAATGTAACGCACAAACGGGGCCTAAGAGGCACAAAAAACAATGCAAAACACCAAGACAGTGCACAAGGTTTTTTCTTAACATACACTTCTCTCAGCAAATGAAGGTGTGTCTATTTCATGAACTTGATGTAAGGTGCTTGTTCCGATTTATGTGTATTGGGTTCTCTACTTGTATGAGAGCCTGCACGTGCACATTACACCCCATCAAGTACATGCGAAACAAACTTGCAGTTTGATGGTAGACGCAATAAATGCATGCTGCAAGCCTATTCATTACTGTGCTAAGATTGATGGTTAACACTAAAACTGCAAGTTTTTTGCTTATTCTGGAAATGAAATGGAGTTGAAGGCTAAAATTCAGGAGGACAATGAGAAAAAATACGGCCTTTCATCTGATATCAAATCGATACTACTTCCGGGTAAATCAGGGGGTCCAAAGACGATCGCAACACGCACCTGTAAGGATCACCTGCGATCTATGACCCAGGTTAAGAATCAGTCTACTGGTTGTAGGAGCAAGATATGTTTGACGTTAATTGCAGGACAAGCGTTATCCCAAGGGCCTCGCATTTATAGCTCTTTTGGTTTTCCTTTGAGGTCTAGAGCACCTTTCACATAACGGTCATTCTTGTTTTGCGTCGCCTGCAAGGATTTGCCGGAGGCACATATAGCAGTCCTCAGGTCTGACACGTGTGGCTGTGTCCCCGTTTTCAAAGGTTAGTTTGGGGAAAAAATTCTCTTTCAAGAACTAAGTCCAATAGCTACTATGAACTTGGATCATATGTGTCCCTTGGGAACCTTCATAATGACGATGAGGTTGAGGGTCACAGACCAGGTCAAAGGTCATATGAGGTCAAGTTATAAAATGGGTGGAAAACAACAATTTGGACTTACATTCGAGAGTAAAGTCCAATAGACTACAGACCTTGGAATCATAGATGAAACCTTGGGAACTTTCATATTATGAGGTCAAAGGTACATACAGGGTCAAAGGTCCTGAGATAAGTCTAAAATAAACTTATTCTTGGTTTGTCTGCAAGAGGGTGCAAAGGGATTGCTTTGGAAGTGTGTCTATGTATCTGTGGTAAACATGTTAACCCTATAACTAATAATTATTGCCCGCTGTTTCAACATGCACACATTTTATGGCAGGTTGCATGTATGGTCTTGGGAAGTGACCCACAGGTAGCCCTCTAACAGTGGGGTCAAAGGGCTATCTAGAGGTCAAAGGCTATCTAGAGGTCATGGCCAATGTCAATTTCTTATGTCTTGTCATGATTTTCATGACACTGGGGTGATGTCATTTGACCTTTGTCCCTACTCACAAACGCAAAGACAGACGACACCGGTTCAAAGAACGCTGTATTTTCCACTATACTTTGCAGTACTGTTGACAGTTAATTTATGGATTTTCTCATGAATCTTGAGTAACAAGGATGTTCAAATTGGAAGAATATTTTATATCAGACAACCTCATCTTAGTGTTAATTAAATTGTTGCTGTATCAAGGTTTATTAAATTTCCACATTTCTTTGTTGACAGGTCAGGTTAAGGGAGTCATACAGCAAGGCACAAGGTGCATGTTTTATGAATTATTACTTACAATGATTGTGGCTGTCTTTCTTTCTCATTTCTCATTAAGTTACCTACTAGCATCAAAGGTAAGATGATAATAGTAACATTTGGCAAATTCCGATGTTTTAAAGGTGCATTTCGTGATTGTAGCACCTTCTGTTTTATTCATTGATCACTAGATACCTTTAGAAAAGCTTATTCCTCAAAATTTGAGCTGATCTGATCTGGCGGTTTTGTGTAGAGCAATACGCGTTTCCCACGGTCCCATGCTACTGTGGGGTAATTTCTGTCTGTTTACGGACAGAAAATACAAGATTGCGAATTTCGTTACAGAAGCGACCGAATTTGCAACGTTTAAGGGGGGGGGAAGATAGGGCACAACATGGTATAAAAATCTCAATAATATTTTTAGGTAAGTCGGGGGACGAGGCGGCTGTGGATCACGGAAATGCCCTTTAAATGAGATGTTTTTTCTACTGAATTAACAATTTTATGAGGTGGGTCCATGCAATCGGAAATGACCTTATTATTGCAGATTCGTTGGGTCTGTTGTGTGCGTATTGTCCAAAATAATAGGTTATCCGATGCAATTGGAAAAGAACTTATGCAGCATGATTCAGGTCTATCTGTAGGTACAAATGAGTATACATGTGGGACTCCATTTCATATGTTTGTATTGATTTTATTCGTCATGTGTGTCTAAATATGCTACTTTGTTGTCTACTCCGTTAACTATCGGTGTGTGGGTGTATTCAAACATTTAGTATACACCTTTTGGTGGACACTTCAACTGTCTTTGCTTTTGTGCAGTGATGAATCAAGTTCGTACTTGTGTTTTACATTGAGACACTCAACTTACCTTTAAATTTCAGGTTTATGCGAGTGCAGGTGCAGGAAGAGACAATGCCTTAACTTTCACACTTCAGACGTAGTGGATGTGTACTTCTTGCGTGGAAAGTTAGGGATTATCTAGTCTAGGTGCGATTTATGAGCAATAAAACCTGCAATCTAAAAATTGTTATGTGGGGTACAGATGAGGGGTCAAAAGGTCATTTCAAGGGTCATTTAGGGTTATATGCTGCTCTAGTATACCCCTTTTTGGTTTGACCTTATGGTTAGCTTTTAGTGCAGTGATGATTAAGTTCATACTTGGTATTTTGCCCCACATACCCGAAAAGACCTATTTGGGGGACGCCGTCCCTATTTTTTTTTAAAGAAGTAAAATGAATTTGTTTGTTTGTACTAAAAAACACAAATTTTAATTAAATTAAAAAAAGACTAGTAATTTGAATCAAATCGGATGAAGTCAAATATTCTTAGATTATTCTTCATTTGCCAAAGTAATTTTGAATTGTCAATCTCATTTTTGTGTGTTCGAAATACTTGTGTTAGGAAAAGTAACGGGAGGCTGCATATGCTTGTTATTTTCACCTTTTATATTAAGGGTAAGCTTATTTTGCAATCTTGATATATTTAGTTTGTGGGCATATTATAGCTGAACATTTGGCAATGATTTTTTTAACATCAATAGCTATTACATGTCATTAATCAAAATACGTGATTCTGTGACCTTTAATTGCCCCACCAAAACAAGTTGGAATGGGGCGATGAAATGCTGACCATCTGTGTGTGTGGTGGTGTATGTGTGTGGTGTGGCCATTGTGAAAATATTGAGCTTGGATGTAACTAGATTGTTCCAAATTAATCTAGTAAATCCCCACATTGACAGTAGTCCTTGGTGGAGTGTAGGCAAGTATGTCAAGCCTTAAGGTCAAAGATCATGTTTCGGTTAAATTAAACATTGTTCCTGGTAAAAAAAATAATTCCTTCCATTACAGTTAATGTGACTGCTGCAACTTACCAGACTTCCCTCAAAATATACCATCTGAAAGGATTAAGACACTATTCAGCGATTTGAAAAAAATATTTGAAATTTGCAGAATAGCTTCAAAGTGAAGGATAATCTGTAGAATTTCTCATAAGTTACCTTTCCAGCTGTAGAATTAACAGAAAAGGAAGAAAAGGCAGTGTTCCAAGATACGATTCTCCCTTTTTTTTTTTTTAACTAATTTGAATTTTTATTCAATTACGTGTTGCGTAAGTGTCCGTCGGACACTAATGACTAAATCTCCGATCCTGTCCTTATAGGTTGCTTGGTCTTATCATTTGCCGGGTAATGTTCGGATACCTGTACTTGTTACATACATGCAAAATCTGATTTTTGATGATTTTTATCGATTTGCTGATTTAGCAAATCAACTGTAGTGTCCCCCTTTTAAGCGAGAAATGTTTTCTTTGTAAAAAACTGAAATGTCTAATTTCCTATAGGAAGTAAATATAAATTCAGCCTGGGGTTTTTATATTGAAATATTACAAAATCATGAATTTAATAAAAAATTTTTCTCTTTTAAGACATTTCTGTAGCCAATACAAGATAAGAAACTCCTATTGTCTAATCTATATTAATACACAATATTTGGGTGCCTTAAAATCTCTCCTTGCACCTTAAAAAGGTAATTGTCCATTGTAAAATCCTGTCATTTGCAAGTTAATCTAGTACGTAAAGAAGCTTTGTTACATCATTATTAATCCTTTGCACATGGACAAGCGCTCAGTTGCTTGAACGTCAAATTATTCAAGTTTGTTTCAAAAAGGTCAAAATTATTACTTTTCTCAGTGCATTATTCAGACTCGCTGAAAAGTGCATCCAAACAAGTCTAGTCTTTTGCGATTTCTTTTTAGATGGCTTTTCCAAATGACCTGCAAGTGTTTTTTGACTCCACATTCTAAAGCCACTTACTTATGCGCTATTACTATACAGAATTGGCCCTGTTGATAGGGGTTTAAGGCTGTTGTGTGTATAAAGGTATTCAAGGGCAAAACCGTCTTGAATGAGTTCAAATAGTTATTTTTTCCCAGGGTTAAAATTCAATCCTTTAATTCCAACATTTTCCTCATTTGAAAGTGTAAGATTAACTTATTTCATATGAATTTTTTTATGCAGAGTCATGTTCCTCTTAACTGCCAAAAACCATTCTAATCTAGAAATTAAATGGGAAATACAATACATGTCGCATTAATTTACTACTTGTTTCCCCCGTATAGTACATGATGGAGCTTGATGGTTTAAGGGATGAAGCAAGAACAAGAGAAGGCTAGGAGGATAATAGTTGGGCAACCTCCTGGTCACAGTATAACAGCATCAACGTCATCAATCAACATTTTTATAGTGCCTGAATAACATCGCCAAAGCTCCGACACAGGGTAATGCGTTTAGGTGAAAGAAATGAAGTGTGTTAATTACGATCAATACTTGTTCTGCACAGGACATTGAAGTTGGGTCTTTGTGAAGGTCTTTGTTGCTATATATGGCAGAAGCAGTTCTGGTGTATTTTGTATGTGTGTGTGAGAAGCTACTCATCACCTGGCATAACAAAATGGGTCCAGAAAGTTGCATTTAGTAGCACTGAAATTTGGCAGTTTTTTTATGTGCTCATGTCAAAAAAATGTTAGTATTACAGAAGAAAGCATGAGAAAATTGCTTGAGCTAAGTGCCCCCTGGTGAACACTGTTGGGCAGATTTCACATTTGACCTGCTGCTGCTGAGCCTGTGACATAGCACTGAGCTAGGGAGTCCTACTTGCAATCAGCTGTGCATGGCACATGCACACTCGCTCGCAAGATTCAGAACTTCCGATTCTCTGGGGAAAACGACTAATACTTTTCAATAAAAAAATACTCCCGTGATCAGATTAAAATTTCAAATTTGAAACTAATGAATCATAGTCTCCCCATTATATTTCGAAACGCGATATCACAACGGCGGCTGTTTGTTGTATATCATAGTTGAAAACGTCTTCAATATGGATGGTAGAATAGTGATAATAATAATAATAATACTGACATTTCTATAGCGCCTTTTCCACAGGATGCAGAGTCACTGTTGCCTATTATTATTACTATTACGCTGCCTTCAGGTAATCGTCCGCCCCCCCCCCCCCCCCCCCCCCCCCGAGGCCCCCCCCCACAATCATTTCGCTTCACTGCCTATCAGCACTTAGATTGTATTATCCCGATAACTGCTCCTAGAGTTGTGCATTTTTCAACTGGACCACACATGCTCTCGTGCTCTTCAGCTCTTGTCAAAATCTTGAGGGACAACAACGCTGCAACCTAATTGATACTTTCCTGAGACCCGTTGGGCCAAGTTGTGGTCCCAAAATCTTGAGACTTTCATTTTACTAGCCGACTCACTTTAAACGTAATAATATGATAAATTAAAAAAAGAAATTTTTTTCCCAAAGTTGCGTGGGGATTGTTATGGTGCAGGTGGTGTTGGGAAAATGCCAACACTAACATTACCGAATGATAGAGAGCTAGTGTTTAAGTGAATAAGCATTTGATGGCCATTCTTGTAAGCAATGTGCATTTGACACCAAAAGTGTTTTTCTATTTTTTCTATTCCACATGGTTCGGCCAATGGATGTTTGTGTACTGCGTCTGGTGCTGTGTGCTAGGGAGTTTGATATTATACATCTGTTTATTAATAGCCAACCAATGACTCAGATTGGAGCCCATAAATAGGTGCGTAAGAATGTTGACTTTAT
>JAMKCH010085782.1:0-41667 GCA_023653785.1 Ophioderma brevispina | reverse complement strand
TTAAATTTGGATGCTTATTGTATTCATTATAGTATACTGCATATACACTGTATAATTCTCCCATTGTTTAAACACTATAATTCGATAACGTTATTGTATTGTCATTAATGTATAATCATGGAAGATGAGGTGTGAATAAAATAATGTCTAACTGTCTAACTGTAATTTTGCCAGCCAGTTTAGAATTTAGCCACCATCTTGGATTTGACACCAAAATATGGGTTGTCCAGATCTAAATTCAAAGGATATAGGTTCAGGGTGACAGAACAGAAACGTGTGATCCAGTGGAAAGCGCAGGACTCATTTTCATTAGATTGTGAGTTCGTGCCCAGCCGTGGCCAACACGTTGTGTGCCTGGGCAAAAACACTTTATCTCGCTTGTCTCACTTCACTCAGTGTAAGGGGTAGTCAATCGGCTGCCGAATTTTCAGTATGTGAAAAATGTGATTTATCCTAGTGACAGTGGAAAAAAATTGGAGAAGTAGAGAACCGTCTTGTGGTCTTCCCTGTCAGTAACTGCTCGCCAGTGAAGCTAATCTCTACACCACCAAACACTGTTTTTCCAAAACATCATTTCTCAAGTATATCATGACTAGACCCCATCGCAGGCCTTTTCTTAGGTCTCCCTTTACTATAGTGTCATTAAATGTAGAGGGATTTTCTAGTGCAAAAAGTAACATCACTGCTGATATGTGTAACAAACTCCAATGCGATGTCCTATGCCTGCAGGAAACCCGCAGAGGAATCGAAAACCATCGCCCAACCATACCAGGAATGGTATTAGCCATCGAGAGACCACATATACAGTATGGAAGTGCTGTATTTGTGAAAACAGGCTCCAATGTAGAAGCAACATCAATGTCTGCTGACAACAACATCGAAGTCCTCACTATTAAGCTCAGCTCTGTCATAGTTACATCAGTCTACAAACCTCCACTAACACAACATCGACCAATCGGTATCCAAGTCAACGCTGCAGTAAGACCAAACAAAGTGCCTTTTAAGCCTCGCTTCAACTATAGGAAAGCAGTCTGGCAAGGATTCATCGATGCTCTGGACCAGAACGTGAAGAGGATTTCTTAAAAACCCCATAATTATGACAAATTTGTCCAACTAGTGAATAAGACTGCCCGGAGATTCATACCCAGAGGCTGTAAGACGGAATATATACCAGGCCTTTCCAAGGAATGTGCTGAAGAATATCAAGAGTATACTACCATGTTTGAAGCTGATCCTTTCACAGCCAAAACAACTGCTAAAGGTGAGAAAGTCTCGGAGTGGATCTCCCAGGAAAAGATCAAAACCTGGCATACAAATCCGCCGATATGACCCATAACAGCAAGAAAGCATGGTCTACCACCCAAAAGCTTCGAGAGCATCCAACAGAACCTCCACACCAGCCAAATGTTACACCCAACCAAGATGCCCACCAACTGCTTTTAAATGGCAAGTGCAGCAAGAAGCCCAAGAAGATCAAACTAGACCGTAAGAGGTTTAGTGGCGACCCTGGTTTCACTTGCCCTTTCAACATGGAGGAATTTCAATCCGGTATTGCTAAACTTCAACCAGGAAAAGCAGTAGGCCTTGACAACATCTCAACTGAGCATGCAGCTGAAAAACCTCGGCTCAATAGCAAAGGAATGGTTTCTTGAGCTCTACAATTGCTGCCTTATTTCCCACAGGTTCCCAAAGATCAAGCAAAGCACATGTTATGGCACTCCTAAAGCCTGGGAAAGATCCATCTAAACCCAAGAGCTATAGACCAATATCACTCCTCAGCCATACCTCTCAGCCATAAGCTTTTTGAACGTCTCCTGCTCAACCGTATGATCGCACCTGTGGTAGACGAACACCTCATACCTGAACAAGCAGGTTTCTGGCCATTCAAATCAACAACTAGCCAAGTACTCAACACATCGATGATGGTTTCGAGAAGGGTTTGGTAACCGGAGTTGTGTTCTTTGATCTATCTGCAGCTTAAGACACTGTTAATCACAAATGCCTACTCCATAAGATTTTGGAACTCACCAAGGATATCCGCTTGACTGAGCTAATCAAAGGACTGCTTTCAAACAGGATGTTCTTTGTTCAGCTAGGAGCGAAGAAGAGCCGATGGCGTGGCTCAAGAATGGACTACCACAAGGGAGTGTGTTTGCACCTCTCCTGTTCAACATCTATACCAACGGCCAACCTGGGAGTGCAGGAACCTATCGTTTTATCTATGCAGACGATCTTGGCATTAGCGTACAAGATGCAGACTTCACAGTTGTTGAAGAGAGACTCTCCAAAGCTTTGGATGAAGCCTACTACGAGGAAAACCACCTACGTGCAAATCCATCCAAGACACAGGTGTGTGCTTTCCATCTACGCAACCGTGAAGCCAAAGGTCAGCTTAAAGTAACCTGGTCTGGAACACCCCTGGATCACTGTGATAACCCTGTCTACTAGGAGTTACCTTGGACCACACTCTCTCTTATAAGACCCACATCAAGAAGACGAAGAGTAAAGTTGTTCACACAATAAAATCTTGAACAAACTCATTGGCACTAGATGGGGTGCTCGCCCACATACCCTATATCGACGGTACTGGCCTTGTGCTACTCATGTGAAGAGTATGCTTGCCCTGTATGGGAAAGATCAACCCATTCCAAGAAGCTTGATTCAGCATTAAATGCCTCCTGCCGGCTTATCACAGGATGTCTTCGTCCAACACCAACGGAGAACTTATACATTCTAGCAGGAATTGTTCCACCAGACATCCCTCGTAGTGTAGCGAGCATGCAAGAGCGTAGCTGCCAAGTATCTAAAGTGAAGCACCCTATGTCCGGACAGAGACCTACTGCAAACCGTCTTAAATCCAGAGAGAGTTTCTTAAGCAAAGTCCAACCTCTTGAATCAGTCTCTAAGGAGTATAAGAGAGTCGCATTGTGGAAATAAAGAATTGCTATCAAGCAAGTAACATCTATTGGTATTGAACCTGGTGAGCATCTTCCACCTGGAGCTGACTCCTCATGGGCTGAATGGCGATGGCTCAACAGATTGAGAACCAGAACTGTCCGATCTAAGGTTTCCTTGCAGAAGTAGGGCTCCCTGGAAACAGATCAGGACACTTCCCCTGTGGAACATCTCTTTGTCTGCCCACTGTTGAAGTAACGATGCACAGACAATGACCTTGCGGAATTCAGTGAAGCAACCAGACGTTGTACCCATCTCTGGCTGGATCATATTTGAGACCACAGTGTTTGGACAAGATAAGAAGAAGCGAAAAAATGTAAAGCACTATATAAATACTGGCATTCATTTATTTATTTTTATTATTTGAATGTTTTCTCTCGAATTTCTTTAATGTCTTAAATTTAGTTCGGTTCCGTTTTTCCGTTTTTGATATTTCGTCTTTATACATGTACAGTGTGAGTCAATAAAAACCCTACATTCAGGAAATATTTTTTTTCAAAGGTTAAACGTTATTTTTGCTTCAATATTTTGCTTTGGTTGTTTACACAGATAAACAGGCTATCAGAAGATTTTTATTTGGTGTCTTTCGGACTTTGGGTTCAGAAACTATGTCAATTTTGCGGAGAGACCTAAAAATTCAGTTTGGCCAATTTTAGCCATACAATGCGGAGAGACTGACACCGACGTATACCATAACACATTATAGCAAAGACAATTCACACATGCAATTTCAGATGGTATCGATTTCTTCTCGACAAAAACATATCAGTTTGAATAAAACGGTCTATTGTGTAACATAATTATAAGTAAAATATCTTTAAAACATTAAATTACCATTGTTCAATCATAAAGAGTCAGTTATTGAAAATCACTCCATATCAATGTCTCAGTTCATGAACATAATGAAACTGCTCAGAGATTTTTGTTTTACATCTCTAAGGTAATTATTTTGCACAGTGTACTCAGCGTCCACAAATTGGAGGAAGAACTAAAGCTGAAGTTTTCTATAAATAAATTAGAATTAAAACTTAAAATTCAATATCGCAATGTTTTTTCAAGCGAAATACAAAACCTTCTATGGTTTCACTTTTGCTCCCAGGTTTCGTTGTTGGTTAAAACCATGAAATCCTGCTGAATCAAAGTAAACTGTGGTCTTACACCAGCTATCTTGACTGTCTTATGTTGGGAAATGGGAACATTTTTTCACTTAGCAATTTCGATTGTAATCTCCGGATATTATTTTATAATCCTTCAATTATTCTCCCACTTTATAAGATTTAACAATAATTTGGTGTTAAAGTTTTTACTAAATCACTGCTGAAGACCTTGTTACTCTATGTAAACGATGCATCTTTGTTTGGTCTCAAATCGGCCTAACAGGATTTTGAAGTCTCAGCAAAAAGGGCATAACTTCTTCCTCCCAAATTCACAATGACCGACCAAATAAACTTTTTCTGAAAGCCTGTTTATCCTTCGTTATAAACATATAGCAAAATATCTTGAGCAAACAAAATGCTTATATAGTATTTTAAATATTTGTTATTTATGAATGTTACGGTTTTTTTTTGGGACTCGCCACTTGTAAATGTGTATTGTAAAGTTTTACAGATTTCTGTTACCTTTTTAAGTGTAATTTGCCTTAGTTCATGTATGAAGACTATTCATACGTTGTATTTGTAGGATGCCTGTAGTGGCATAACGTCAGGTTGCACACCTCAAATAAAATTGCCATTGTTTATTACATATGGCACCTAATAAAACACGTTAATTTCCGCCACGAAAGAATCTATTTTTCGCTGCAACTGAAGCGTGAAGTGTGAAATCAATGATTGAGTTTTGATCCCCTCTGAAACTCTGGTTTCTAGTCGATCCATATGGGGGGTGGGGGGCTTAAATGTTACTCTAATTACTAGGTAGAAAAGACTCAAGATTTTTTAAATTCTCGAATCGTGCTGCTATTTTTTCTTAATACTTTTCGTCACGTCGGGGCGTGCCAGACCAGATCCAGATCGACTATATGAGTGGTGTACATTATGTTCACATTATACGGTGCGTAGAAAACAGCTGTGTGTATAATACATTACAATATGAAATCACATAATAGGAGATCCGATTAATCACGGCTTTCGGTCTCTGACAGTTACGTCCGTATTGCAGCTGTTATAATAAAATAATAAAATAAGAAAACATTAAAAAAAGGAAAAAAAATAAAAAGAATTTTAAAAAGACATCGAGCGCGACTTAACAAACCATTGTTTAAGTTATAAACCTTTCCCACAGTTCCGTAGAACCAGTGAATGGGAAAAGAGGTATTCAGTGTACACATATTTTACCTCGACTTCGTGGGTCTCCGCAGCTGTATCTGATTAAAGAAAAACAATCCCGTCAACAATATCTAGATCACTGATATGCAGATTTGTTGAAAGGTACCAGAGTACACCTCAAATTCCATCTAATTATAACGTGGACCCATTCTATCCTGGTTATGCCCCTTAATAACTCAGGGGTTTACAGCGGTCCAAGTTTCCCAATGATCCCTTCTTACACATGTTCATACTTACATATAATAAGTTATAAAAAGTTTGTTGTTCTAATTTTGGAACCACACATTCACATTTATGCTTCAATGGTTATTAAAATGATCATTACATGTATGTTATCACATATATATTCATTTTTTTGTTTATAAATTTTGTTATACCCAACACTGTATCCAGTATTGTAATGCCCTTCTTACTGTTTTTGAGTTTTAAAAGCCGCTACCGGCTAAACGAACACAATACCTGCCTAGCACTTCACACATGGAGCTTTTAGTGTTTTATAGCGTCATCACTTTACTTGCCCTCTGGAGTGCAACACCGTATGTAGATCCAAAAATTATGCTCACTTATCACTCTTTTTTTTTTCTCATTTCTCGATATACCATCATGTTTTTTGTTGCTGGCATTCTACTGGACTACTATTGAGATTTACTTGCATACATTGTTAGGTCTCACTTCATATTGAGAATTGGACAATTATTATTTTTTTAAAGTCTGCCCATAGTCCAAGTTGCTGTCATTTACAGTGATCTTACACATGACCTCCCCCAAGTTGTATAACCTCCTCTCTCGATTCAAAGCGGCCTATCTTCGGCTCAACATTGCAATCGATGCAATAACTACAATGGTGCACTTATGCATTTTTTGTTGTCTGATCAATTTCATCCCTCTTTTACCGGTTTAGCCTCATGCCCTCCATCCTATGCCCCCAACAATGCCCCTTTTATGATTAACTGCCCAACTTTTAAATTCGTGCGTGTTGTACATTAAACTACTTTGTCTGGTGTTGAGGGAAGTATGATGATTCAATTACGATGGCGTTAACTGATACTTTGTCCTAAATTTTGCCACACATTGTATATGCCACTTTAATTTTCCTTGGAATTATTTATCCGTTTAGGCATGGACGTTATCGACTACCACCCGAATGGTCCCTGTCACCTTCAATATCCTCTAAACTGGGCTTGTTTTTCCCTCCTATTTTGGTTAAAGCAATGTTGAGCATACCATTATCACCACCTCTTCATCTCATTTTGTGCATCCCACTTATGAGCCTTGTTTATTGAGGTGACAATGCATCGGTATACTTATAATTATGCTCGAGGATAATTCTACAGTGTAGGCCTATCCAATTTGTCGCATGCTTACATTCATGTGGTAGTATTTTATTTTAACATACATATCTCCAGCATACCATATTGTCTTCTATAAGTTAAGAATTTATATATTACCTTGGTAAGTTTTGGTGGAGCGCCTCGCTCTCTCATATTTGTATATATTCCAATTGTTTAAACTGTTGGTATTGACGATATTTTTTGTATATTTAACCTAAATCCCCTCCCCCCCCCAACATTTGTTTTCACCATGTCTAGCCTACCTGACTGTGTATTCTGACACTGTCCACCCAAATTTGAGCCCATGCGTACAAGTCAATAGTATCCTCATCAGCACTCCCAACCACTGATACTGGGGGGGGGGACTGGTTTTTTTAAAAAAATATTGGATCACATCCAAAATCCCAACTGTAGTATTACATTAGTGACGGTCTAAACGTAATTTGACTTAAATCTAAGAACCATTCAACGGTCATTATTTTCATCACAATGTTCGCAGCTTAAATAAACAATCCAACGATGCAATAATTATCCTTTTACCATTAATCATAATTTTACCTTCTGGTTTTACAGAAACTTGGTTTAACTACGATTATGAATCTAACTTAGTTGACTTCGAAGGTTACTCAGTTATAAATTCATACGTCATGACCGCACGAGGAGGGCTTCGGTGCCTCCTTTTGACATTCACCCTAACATTGACTTTGAACTAAGGACCGACCTAATATTAATTGCCCTGACTGCGAACTCTATTTTTATCGAAATTAATGACATCACCAAATCCAGCCGTAAAAAAATCTATCGTTGCATCATCTAGCGCAAGAAACAGTTAACCTTGAAGAGTTTTATCGTGAGCTTTCACGCGTATTCAATACAGTTAAAGAATGAGTCACAAATCTGCTATATCAGGGCGAATTATAAACTCGATTCTGCGCACATTACCGACTCCGTTCCTAAAGTTAATGACTTAGTTAATCTTATTTTCTCCAATGCGTTTTTCCCTTACCCTTGAGAGCGCCTACCCGACACTAAAACAGAAACCAACTGCCCGACTTCATTGATACATCATACACATAATGATCTTTTAGCCAATGTAAATGCGGGCGTCTTAGTCACTGATATCTCAGACCATTTCCAGTTTGTTCTATTAAATCACAAATTCTGACTCGAGCATTATTTTTAACAAACAAAATTCGTCAACTAAACAGTCACGCCAACTTAAAGCCAAGCAATATCAAAGGTTTAAAAATGGACTATCATCCACTACGTGGCAAAATGTGTTTGACGATGACAATCCGGAAACAGCTTTTAATGCCTCTCCAAGACAGTTATCAAATATTATAATATCACTGGGTCCTGTTAAATCAACAACATTCATGAATTTCTAACGTAAAACGCCCAGGAAACCACGGATAACGTTGGGTCTAATCAAATCTATTTAATATTCAAAGATAACTTATTTAAAAAATAACCGCTCCAACCAAACACATCTACGATTAATAAACGTAAATAACAAAATGCCATTGCAAATAATCTAAATCATCTCTGCGCATTGCCTAAACGTAATAATATCACAGCAGAGCTTGATGCCAACCGGAACAATAAGAAAAAACATGGATTTATAAATAATCTACTTGGGGAGAAACAAAAGTACCCAAACACCCTCATACTTTATTAACTCTAATTGCTCTGAAATTAAAGACCAAGTCGAAATCGCTAACTGACGATTCACCGACTTTATACCATACAGATGTTCCTTTCCTTTCTTCTCTTTTATTTCAGTCGTTGCATATGTTTCATCTATTTTTTTTCTGGCCCATCACTGGCTGACTAAGATTAACCCCCTCCTGACTACGTTATTCCTAGCAAATGCAGTTCACCTCTCGATTTCAACATAGTATATTTCTAGCGCCTACAACTAAGGAAGAATTGTTGGACGATACCTCACAATGAAACATAGTATGATGTAGCCCGTCGCTGGGACTAGCGTCAAACATGAGTCAAAAACAGATTGTACCAAGACATTAGTGAGAATATGTATGCAGTATATTCAATAAATCTTTCCACGATCCACCCCATCCGTATCCGTGTATGGTCCATCTAAATTAAAAGTTGCTAGAGTGATTCCGATCTTTAAAAACTGGTGATAAGCATTCTTTTAACAATTACCGGCCAATATCATCCTTCCAGCGGTATCCAAGATTCTACGAAAAATTAATGTATAAAAGAATCATCGCATTATGTAAACATAAAATACTCAACTCCTGCCCAGTTGGCCTTTAGACCTACAAACTCCACTCATGGCACCAATTAAAAACTTTATGATAAAATTACTATGCCCTGGACCAAAAACTCTGAACTGCGGGATCTTCTAGATCTCAGCAAAGCTTCGATACTCTCGATCACAAAATTCTCATTATAAACTAAAAAAATATGGCAGATAGACGGCTATTGAGCAATACTTGAGATTGAAAATTACCTGGATACCGATAAACAATTGTGATTATAAACCAACAACACTCGTCCCTTTCTTACATCAGATGCGGCGTACCTAAAGGCTCATTATAGGACCTCTTTTATTCTACTTTATATTAATGACCTCTCAGTGCTCTCCTAATCTTGCAATGTATTATGTCGCAGAGACACTATAGTTTGTATTCTAACAAGAGAACAGAACTTACTTGAATCAACCAGTAAACAAAGAATTAACCAGTATCTAATGGTTTAAAAATAACATAAACTTTCTCTAAACATTTAAAAAAACTAATTTTATGGTATTCAGAATATAACACAACCTTTACCCAATGGATTAACATTATTATCGACCATTAAACCACTTGAACACAGTAAACACAACTAAATTTTAGGGTTTTAAATGATGATGATATGTCTTGGAAATCACACACTTCACATGTTACTAAAATACATTTATAATACACACGGTATCATCAAAAAAGTAAACCCTTTACTGCCTTGATTCACTGACACATATAGATAATACGATCGTCTTCCCTTAAATCAACTACTGCCATTATTCTGGGCAGATAAAAACCATTATACATCTTCATTCTACGTTTTTAATGCAAAAAAAGATAATACGGGCTTTGTACGAATTCACTGTGGTTTAGCCCCTACACGACCACTCTTCCTCCTCATGAATACGCTCAAAATTGATGACACGTTTCCGTTCACTTCCAGACTGCCACAGTTTACTCATAGAAATACATCATGGGACTTACTTCCTCCATAATTTCTTAGATGATCATTTTCTTGATCCAGAGCAAGCTGTACCAGCCCTATGACACGCGATCATCTAAGGGACTTGTACGTTAGACAGAAAAATACCAGACTTCGCTGAAAAACAACACTTGAGGATCCAGGATGCCCTTTTTGGATTCGTTGAATGACAGTCTTAAACAGTCTCCATCCTAGCTATTTTTAAAGATTCTCAAAAAACACGGCTCACATTGATTTTATTCTGCAACTGATAATGGTCTTATGATTTGGGTATATACCTTATACTTATAGCCAATTCACTATATTTAACCGTTGTTTGTTTTTCTCTCTTCTGTATGTTTTTTTTCCAATCTTTAATTGGTAATGGTGGCAGTCACCCTTCTTTCCCCGCAGTGCGGTCGTAATTTATCCATTGTGTATGGTTTATGCATACCAAATTAAGTTCATATCTCATGTTGGGGTTAATATGTAACTATGCATGGGTGCGATCACTAACTACACGCCCTGCGTTTTAAGTGGAACTCCACATCTCTTGCATATTGTTATTATTTTAAATCATTTTTGTTTATTAAAATATGTTCATATTTCTATTTGTTGACACTTTGTATATTTACTGTACATGTGCACTGCGATGGAAATAAAATAAACCTGAAAAAAAACTAAAACCACGTACAATCTTGAATTTCTACGAAGAGTTTCTCAATTTAAGAGTTAAACTCACTTAAATTAAACCAGTACATATGAATTGGTAGTTGAAAAGCCAGGTGGGGTTGACATTGAGTAGCGCCCGTCGTGCTTTTGTCTTGTACCCCACAAACATGGCTATGGCCCAATACACAAAGTTCGGCATACCAACGACATGTATGGAGCACACTCCTGTATTAAGATTAACCTAGGGGTATGAGTTACGTGATTCTCCGTTTGTAACCATGACAAAAAAAATTCGCATTACAAGACTCGGCTATATAATAGCGCCCTCGATTGCACCAAAGTCCATCCCAGTTTAAGGCGTTCGTACACTGAATGTTACAATGTAATTATTTTATTCTTTCAAATGCGCCTATTTCAGTTTCCAGGTCAAATTTGGTATTTTTAGTATCAAATTAACTCCTTTAATGTTCTTTAGATTGTATTTCATTTTCTATTTGTATGAATCAAGGTTATATCTTTTGCTACAGCCCTTGCAGCTGCAGTATACACCTTCGGGTCCCTTCACTTGAAATCCCCTGGAAATTTAGTTCCCTACTATTTGTTTTTGTAAAATACCTTAATTCACCGTATATCATATGATATAGGCATCGAATTCACAGCTTTCAGATAACACCAATTTTAAGTTTTGTAGAGTCCAAATATTCTACAAGATTTATCGCCTCTAATAATTGTTTATGCCCGAGTCTTACTGGACTTGAGTGTGCTGTGTCCCACCCCCCTTAAAATATAACCCGTGTCGTTATAGCGCCCCCTGTAAATCAGGTCCAGGGACCACCGTTCGCACAAGTGTATCTACCTATTTTAATCCTCCTTGGTGTGAACTCGTCTGCATACATTTCTCGTAGAAATGGCCAATGGCCAAGAAATATCAAAGGGTGCAATTTAATCGTACCACTGCGTGTAAACCTAGAGTCCATAGCTGCCATCATCATATTTTCCGTTCGTTGCCCCCAATTAGTGTATTAATTTGCTGCATAATATCACATTAAAGGGATGTCCCCCTGACAGGATTAGTATGTTTCCGCCCCGAAAAGCTGCACGTTAGCGTGTCCCTGCCCATTCAAAATGGCTGCATTGTTTTTATGTAAAACCACCATTAATAATTTCAATACAGATAGAAATTTTTCACACTACACCGAAACCAAGTTTTTAACTGCATGAAGGGGTCTTAAACATCTAGGCGTTCAAGATGGCCGACGCAAGGAGGCATATTTTTCCTAAATGACTTAAAATGGCAATGTTGAAATAAGAAACCTGGGTGATATTTTGGCACTCCAAAAAGAATTTTATGGCATTTTATATTTACCTACCTGCCGGGCCCGCCCCCCTCGGGCACCACCCTTGTTTTTAAAGATGGCCGTTGGATTAAATTGCTTTAGGGTACTAAATCAGGAAGAAAAGCAGCCCCACCCATCGTTTCGGAAGTATTACACAACACTTTCTAATTTTTTTTTTTTTTTTTAATGACCCTAATCATTTCCAAGATGTAAAAATATAAAGTGGGGTATGACTTGTCTTAGAGAGTGTATTGTTATACTGTTATTACTTTGGCCATATAATGTATAGGTTAAAGAATATATAATGGTTCAAGGCAGAAACAGCTCACTCTCAACCTGAACAATAAAATTGTAATAAATGGGAGTGGATGCATTTAAGACTTACTCGAGGACGTCATAGGTGGTTTCCCCAGTAAAAATAAAAAATAGCTAGACGAAGTGAAAAGATGTTCTATATGTAGAGGACAAATTTTAAATATGGGGACCCTAAGTTTTTTCGAGCAAATTCAAGGGCTTCTTTGTGGCTGATTGACCATGCTCCTTCTCTCTCTCCCTTGCCTAGATCAGCTTCCTCCCAAATCAACTAGTGTTTAGGGTCTGCAATGAGCCAAGAAGTCGAGCGAAAATTGCGGAAATATGTCATCAATGGTTTTCGTTAATGGTTCGAGTATGTCTAAAAAAGATGGGCAGTGGTGTTTTTCTGCTTGATCATGTCCCACGGAGCGGGTATACCGCCGCCATCATGAGTTATGATCAGGTCCGCAATACACAATGTATGAATCCTCTTTGGTGCTCTCAAAATATTACTCGCATTCTTACCCCAAATAAATTTGGAATTTTAGTAAATTTAACAAAACATGCCGTCTACCGGCGGCCATCTTGGGACACTTTAAATGTTTAAGCCCACTACAGGAAGTGTAGATTTAGAACTTTATTTAGTTTAGTCCTGGATAAAATTCTATCGATAATGAAAATAAAATAGCAGGGTTTTTTTTTTTTGCATAAAACAATGGTGGGCAATTTTGAAATAGGCAGTACGCGCTAATGTGCAACCCCTTTTTCCGCGGCCGGAAACATACATATCTAGTCAGGGGGGACACAAATTCAAGGTGATATATTGGAAATTAATAACCAGGTGGGTGCAAACAAACTCGAATTTAAGGCTCGTACAGAAAATGGCTTATGGACTATAGTATTTCATGTTTTATGAATTTAAGTAATTGTGCACGCTAGAAATGTTTCGGGTCGTGCACCGTTTTGTATACGAAGGCTAATATTGAGATGAGAAGGTACTGCAAACGTTCCCAAAACGACGGATACTTTTGAATTCATCGGCCACGCGCTCTAACAGTTGCCTGGTGCCGAAGGAGAGTAGCAGGAGCAGAAGGACAAAATAGGGGTTTACCATGCCTACGGCCGAACCTCCTTTTTTGCGGTGTCGTCAGGTTGGTAGATCGTGTTCCGAAAAGGACGTTTGAAGGAATATAGGCTACTGTTCCAAGTGTTCCCACCGGGGACCAGAGGGACCAGAAATGGGAAAATAGGATTAAAAGGCATGAGTGGGAATACGCGAATTTGAATGAACGGGTAACACCACAAATTTCCAGATGATGAATAATATTTAGCAAATTAACCGAAATTAAAGATTATACAATGTACGAGATCGGAACAAGAGGATTTGGTGGTATGATAAATTTGTATGAAACAAATGAGATGATACACCAGATTTTTAAATGATTCAAAATATTGAAGAAGACACACAGACAAACACACTATCTATAGACACGAACAAAGTAATCGCTATAAGTCACTCTGAACAAGACAAAGTGGATTTGCGTTGACTCATGAGATAATTACCTCATCGGCATTTATCAGTAATTGCCACTATCAGTAATGCCCATTTTGTGTCTAAATTGCTAGCGTTATGTCATATCAACACCTCATATTATTTTTCTTTGTGAAAAACAGACACTAAAGCATTTTAAAGCGGTCTTTAATATGCCATTTACGACTGTTTTGTTAACTAATCTCGACTTTTATTAGTAAACAGATGCATATAAAAACCGTCATTTCTTGACAAATACGGCGTGTTAAGCTTAGCCGCTTACAATGGTCTTTACTACAACCTTTTCCAATACAACGGTGCAAAAAATGGATTTTGATGAAAAATAGGGGGCGCGGTTTGTTTACATTTTGAAGAAATCACTGATAGTGGCTTTAACCCACTATCAATAACATGCTAAGTGTAGAATATTATTTTGCATAATCCATTTACCAATTAAATTAAAAATGTACTAATAACCTTAAAACATTAAAATCTCATAATAAAATAACACAAAGATAGCAGATGCTGGATTGATTGCCTTTGGAAACTTAAAGTGACAGGAGGAGATTTCTTTAGGATATGAATTTCTTTCAAATTTCACTGAATCGGTTGTAGACCACCTACCAAGAACGTTTGGAAGGTTTATTGGACAAACAGGTGCAAAAGAAAACCGCAAACCTTGTTTTGAACTTGCCTGCTATCGTAATCCTTCCCATAGAAAACCATGCTTTACTTTCTGTCGTGCCGACAGAAAACTACTAAATCATCATCTTATTACATAAAGACGGCGTATTCGGCTTATTCACTTCAGGTGTGATCTAATACATTGGTAAGCATTCCAAATATGTAAAAAACCTAGGTTCGATAAAAATTGGGGGCGCTACTTTCTGGAAATCTCCTCATGTCTCTTTAAAATGAAATTAAAATGAATATGAATAATGGCAACGCATCTCGAATGCAAAGCGTGGTTTATTTTACTCAATTAAGGTTTTATTTATTGGGAATTCACGTGTACAACAGTGGCACTCGCCGATATGGCGATGCATCCAAACAACAGATACATAATCAATAAAAGTCATAAATTACAGAGGTGTCCACAAACCACACACCACAAGACTAAAACTTTGTACACTGTGTACAGGTACACACACTCGGATCGATGCAAACATGCACGCACAAACGCACCCCCCACACACACACGCACGCTCACACATACACCCACACCCCCACAAGCACACACAGGCACACACGAGTACACACACATAAATATTTATAAATATATTCACTCGTAGGGCAACAGATCTTTAAGTACAGTGTATACACTGTTGCTCATAAAGGACATTGTTGCTCACTTGTAAAACGCAAGTGGTTTAGTTTTTCACCATCAATGTTCTGCCGCAGTAAATAACTTTGGCGATATCGTATCCCCCTGCCTAACACCCCCCCTTTTGATTGGGAGCTTGTCACTTTCTTTATCCAGTTGGATAGAAGAAGTGGCTTTCCTGTAGATTGCATTGATGACTTGGATGTATCTTGGGTGGATGCCCTGATGTTGTAGTGCTGTGATGACTGCTTGAATTTCGATGCTGTCAAATGCTTAATCATATTACAATAGGTGAATGATTACATAATGAGTCCCACTATCCAGGTGAAGTGAATCCATGCATAATTTTGAATTACATAACAATGCTTTTTTGCGAGCTATAAAAGGCCAGATGCTGTTTGTTCCTTTTCCCTGCTCCAAGCCTGTGTGCAATGAGTCCACGTCAAAGTTTTTCAGAGTTGGTTGGTACCTTTAGAACAAAAACTTACACAGAGGTTCCCGAGGCTATTCCTCGTCCAACGGCATTGTCAATGCGCCGGAGAGTGCTCGTACTCCGACGGGAAGGATGCTAACAAGCCAAGTCGCTGATTCCTCGGGATATCGAAAAGTACGGTCTGTAAAATCCTCAGACATCATTGAGAGGTGGGTCATTTGAGGCCACGAAAATCTCCAGGACGACCACGATTGACTACCAGACTAGATGATCGTCGACTCTGTGCCGTAGAGCCCGGAAAATACCAACGAGCCGTCTTTGTCGTTTGTGGAGAAGACACTATGGAATCAACGTTTCCCACCAAACTGTAAATCGAAGATTGCTTCAACATGGTTACCGAGCAAGACGAGTGACCAAATGTCCACGCCTAACCGTTCACCACAGAGTTGCTCGAATTCGCTGGGCTAGGGAGTACAGAAGATTACAGTTCGTACATTGGCGACATGCTGTCTTTATGGACGAGATACGCTACATCCTTGACCGTCAAGATGGAAGACAAAGAGTTCGCCGATTACGTGGTGAGAACCTCCGAGATGACTGTATTCAAGGATCGACTCAAGGTGGTGGCGGCTCAGTGATGGTAGGGGCCGGTATTCATTATAGAGAAAACAAACGTCACTGGTGGTGCCAGATGGAAACATAAACGCCGTCGTGTACCTGAACATTCTGGAAAAACAACTGCATGCCACATGCAAGAAGGGTTTATGCAAACAATTTTAGACGTCAACGCCACGCCGCACAGGGCCGCTGTAGTGAGCAATATCTCGAGGCAGACGGGGTGTAGCAGATAACATGGTCTGCTTGCTCCTCTGATATGAACCCTATCGAGCCTGCTTGGATGCCTTAGCCCGAGCCATCAATGACAAGGACAATCTTCCTTAAACTCTACAGGAGGTAGCTCAGGCTCTGATTGATGAGTGGGACGCTCTGCCCATGGACATCATAAACAACCTTGTGGACAGTATACCGCGACATCTTGACACACTGATTCATGCAAGGGTGGCCATACTCGATATTAGTGTCTGATTGACATTTAAAACTGTACTTGAGCAAAATATGGCCTTGCCTCTAACACTCACGGCACGGCACGGCACGGAGCGTCACGACACGGCACGGCACGGAGCGTCAAGGCACGGCACGGAGCGTCACGGAACATCACGGAACGTTACGCAACGGAACTTTTTTCCATTTCACTAGCACAGGAAGCTACTTTTAGTTTCAATTTCGTCAACAAACTGATTATTTTTGCCATTTTTCGACAATTTTTTTGCAAATCCCTTGCTTCAAAAGCACTCACTGAAAGTTCAAAAGTAAAGTTCTCACCCAATGTCCCTTAATTTTGAGTCGAAATTTGGATTCTCGCCCCGGACTTCTCACCCAATGACCTCTCATTTTTTGAGCTTGCGCTCTCACCGAATGTCTCAGCCTTCAAGTTCAAGCGTGAACCTTATATATCTGCCCGGCTTTCTCATTATCGACACAGGGAATAGATACATGGAAAAGTAGCATGAGGTATGTCAACGAATGTTTGTCACATATATTACTATTATTAGGCTGAACAAAAATCATGAACTTAATTTTTAGTTACATTAAAAATCGATAAATTCAGTAATTTTTTTTATTGCAATCTTATAGCTAAAATTATCCTTATGGTATTGATAAAGTGTTCGGATGCTTTTCGTCCTACTCCTACTGAACAACGAACATCAAGTTTTTTGATTATCTGTCCATTTTTCGCTTTAATCTTTGGCCAGTTGTGAGCCCTTGATGATCAGATTGCAATGGTTATGTAATGACCACTGTTAATGTTGCGACGTTCACTGCTCTCCACTGCTTATTTCCCGGGGGGATACTCTCACCAAAATCATATACGTATTATGTGCCTACTTGACTTCACAGTTCATGCCGTTCGCTATACCTATTTTTGTCGAATTTTACCACCCATCAATATACCAATTTCCTTGAAAAAACATCCAATTTTTCTAAAATTGGGTGCTTTTTGCAAAAAATTGCCCTAAATACACCCAATTTGGAATTTTGGGCGCCTTTGTGTGCAATTTATACCCACCATTGATATACCTGTAATCGCAAAAAAAAAAAAAAACACCCGAAAACTTAGGCACATATACGTATAACATGTCAATGGATTACCCCTCCATCTACAACACATGGCCACGGTGAACTTAAATATATTTGCTGCTAAATCTTTGTTTCGTTAAATGAGCCATACCAAATGCCAAATGTAGATTTTTTTAAAAGAAAAAAAAAACTTGACCCGCCTTGACCAGACAGACCCAATGGGAAAAAAGTTCCATTCCGTAACGTTCCGTGACGCTCCGTGCCGTGCCGTGACGCTCTGTGCCGTGCCGCGAGTATTAGAGGTATGCCGAAATTTCTGGTTGTGAGGATGCCCAATATCAAAATCCATGTCCTGATAATGTTGAATAA
Organism: Ophioderma brevispina; assembly: GCA_023653785.1. Taxonomy (NCBI): domain Eukaryota; kingdom Metazoa; phylum Echinodermata; class Ophiuroidea; order Amphilepidida; family Ophiodermatidae; genus Ophioderma; species Ophioderma brevispina. The sequence goes on along the minus strand of JAMKCH010085782.1, from coordinate 23,742 downwards.
CAATTGAAAAACAACCCTTCTCTGACTTCGCCTTTTTTGAAATTGTTCAAGTTCCCAAACGCATAAAATATAGTATTCATATCTGAACATTTGATTATTTTGTAAATTTGAAAAAAATAAAAAAAGTAAAAAAACATGATTAAAAAAATATAATACAATAGGTAGCTTATGATTGTTCATGCAATACAAGAAACTTTGCTTGTCAGTCAAGAGAAAGCGTACAAGTGTTTTTAGTATACTTTTACAAGTACGTATATACGTCAATAATTTCCCACAATGCAAGGCAACTTTTAAAGAAATACATTAAGTTTGACATTTCACCCGGGACCGTTTATTTTTTTTTTTCCAGTTCTGAAGCTACAATCCTTCACTATATAAGAGTTTTGCAAGGCTTCTCAACTATGTATTGCGGATTAGTTTTTATCATTTTTTTTAAACTAAAAATATCTTATTTACGAAAAATAGATATGACGTCATCATTAATGCGTTGTCTTCATAATTAAATTTCACAACATTACGACATCAAAAATTAGTTCTTAAATTCGTAACCTTTTTCGTCTCAAAGCTCCGATTTTGAGAGGATTTTGTAATATTCGTTTGTATCCTCCCCCCCCCCCCCCCCTTGGTTGGACGAGGTTTAAAGGGATAAGGCAGCGATTTGCTGATCCGAAACATCGAACAAAATAATCAAAATTCGTATTTTTGGTATTTTTGTTACTTTACTTGAACATGTATGTGCTAACATAACCTGCCAGGTTGTCTTGAATCCTTTATAAAGACAACCAAGGCATTACTTTTTATCGGATCTGTAATTTTTCTATACGTTAGTATTGAGATCAGAAAGCCTTCCCCCTGTGAATACCCACATTATAACCGTAATATTGTGCACCACGACCTGTATACTTTGAACCTCACAAATATTATGATGTTTGTTTTTTATTCTTTAGTGGGTGTAAGCCACATCAGCTGGTTAGTATGTCTATTTGCGAGAGACGTATGACAAATTTCCTTCCTCAAATACTTCATTTTTGCAGCTATTTGGTGTTTTTGTTCTGACATTAAATAGCTATATGGAATCGTCACGTACCACTTATCTTTGATTTATAAGCTAAATAATGGATTTCAGTATTTTTGTGTTTATTCTCTCACTTAATCGCTGCTTATCCTTTAATACTCACCTTTGTCCCTGCATGGTACTAGGGATCTGACTGTTGAAGTGTTCTGTAGTCCAGGGGATAAGCAAAAAATCGTGCATTTGTGATAGAAATACAACAACACTTGGCACACACACTTAATATGGAACTATAACTAACGATTTCAAACGGGACCCCAGCTGATCGACCTGTGGCGGGCCATTAATGGCCATTTTTCAAAATGGCCCCCATTTGTAGTTTAAATTCCTCATATCTCTGTTAAAATATGACAACGAGCTTGATCTTTGCGTCTATACCTGTTAAATATGACGCTACCTTTGTAAAGATCTCGTGTCAGGCAGTTTGTTTTCCACCGGGCGCGATGTACACTAACGAATACTGTTTGTTATAGCTTTGTACAACTAATGATATATCAATTTGATTTTTGTGTATCGTCTTATTTTTTCAAGTCAAAGACCAAATATAAATATTACTACTTTTAAATTATAATCTTTTGCAAGCCATTTATTCCAATATGGCCGCCAATTTACACCCAAATATCATTGTTAAAATAATCATCTGAATTGATTTTTGTCTCTAGAACTTGTTGTCAAGGCCGACAATATAGACAATATATTTTTAATTGGTATTTCGTGATCCACTGCCTCGCCCCCACACTTTGAAAAAGGGTTAATTTTTTATATCATTTGAACCATTAGCCTAAGTATAGTATTTATCTTAATATTAAATTTTAATAAGCGGACATATCTACCATTGTCTGCAGAATTGCCCAGGGCGCCGTGGTGGTGCTCCTAAGCTGTTTACACACGGTAAATTCATAACTATAAATCTGATTTAGATGTACGAGGAACCGAAATTCTCGGAGAAAATATGCAAAGAGACGGGTATGGATCGGCACCAAATTCACGACAAACGTGACACTACCTCTACAAGAAAATCAACTGTTACAACAACCCTACCGTCCACAATACACTAGCATTAGTAAAGTACACCAGTGTACTATATGGTTTATTAAATAGCCTCTGTGGTCAAAACACAAACAGAATGTATATTAAAAAGATTTTGCAATTGACATGGAATTGCACATAAAGAGTACCAACATTGCAGACCACGGTGGAAGAAGGACTCAAATGCCAGTACTGTCCCGAGTCCATCCAAACAATCCTGTCAGCCTACTGATGGATCGAGAGGACGGTTCGAAAACGAGTAATCATCCCACTGTTGTCTTCAATTGTATTATTGCCAGTATGATATTGTGATAATTCCTTAAAAAAATTAAATGAGGAAAGAGTGTAGTTCTTGATTTGTTACATTACTAAGAAAGATAAAGTCTGGTGGTCAAAGCCTTCGATTTCAGTCTTTCACAGACTATTTCAGCTTGTGTTAGTTCATATTAACAAACATGTTGTAGGCATTCATAGTAAAGGCAGAGGTTATTTACTCTGAAAAGGCAGAAAATTGAAAACATTCCACTGACACAAAATGGCACTAGCTAGATCTGTTTGAGAAGAAGCGTGGCAGGGTCCATTGTATGGGGTCAAATAATTATCAAAGCACCCGAGTTGCCAATCAGCAGACTTTCGAAACACGTCCATGCACAGTGCAAGAGTAATGGATGACTCTTTAAAAATAGATCTTCCACCAAACCTGGTGTAGCGAGTAGCATAGAGTGCCACATTAGTTGTAGACTTATCAGGGATGCAGAGGTAGTGTGTGCTGTTAGGGTGTAAGAAGATAGATAATTATAGTCTAAGTACAACGAGGCAAAGTGTGATGGATCTGAATGAAACTGAACTTTATATGAACACAACTTGAGGGCGCATGATTAATTAAACTGATATGAGGTATAGCAAAAGAAAAGCAGTAATTTTGTATCGCGCTGATTAGTTTAGACAAAATTCAAATATTACTGATTGTGGTTAGTATGGTTACACCTCAACCAAGTTTGGTAATGAGAAAATTTAATTAAAAGTACAATCTTCAGGAGGTGCCTTTTAAAAATGTTGTACCGCGGGTGAGATCAACAAGAATCAACATTCTATCATGAACCAGACCTGCCCTGTATGTTTTGCATGGTTCACTTCAATCATTGTACAACACACCCAACTGCATAAATGTTATTGATCCATTTTAGATGTGTGCTGCAATACAAGAAATTGTGGACGTCACCGAGTTCACACTGTATTTGAAAATGGCGGCTTCCAGGAGGTCTTTTTTCATTTAATTTACCAATTACAGGGAAGGGCGATTATTACACAAAAGCCTTAATAATAACATCTCAAAAGTTAATAGAATGGCTATTCCCTTTAAGTAAATGGTCAATTTTAACTACAAGTGGCTGCCATATTGAAAAACACAAGGACTGACACAAGATATTTCAAACTGTTTGTTATATTTGGATTTCTTGATCCTAAAAACATAAGTATAGACACAATAATCTAGTCAATATCATTTTGAGCTAGTTATAAAGAAAAAGGTCAATTTTAGTACAAATTGGCGGCCGTATTGGAAAACAAAATACCTGACAGAATATACTTTTAAAAATATGTCATATTTGAATACCTTGACACAAAAACCAGTATTAATAACCAAAATATGGGACATTGATCATGTGAATGGCAGCCATTTTGAAAAATGGTCACCACGGCCGCCACAGATCAGATCCAGCTGGGGTCCCGTTTTGAAATGATTGGTGGTGGTACATATTAAGCGTGTACCAAATGCTATACTTCTATCACAAAGTGCACGATTTTGCTCCAGATGGGTCTTAACCCTCTGGACTAATGATGGTTTTATTTGTGAGACAGGAAAACGCATTCCTGTATCAATCAAAATTACATTCTCCCTTTAACGTAATTGAGTCTAGCCACAATTCCAACATCAGCACGAATCTATTCTAGGTGCACTCATTATTTAGTGTATTTAAGACGATCGTTGATGGTCCAGAATAAAAGAATTCTCGGAAATTCAATAACACATACTAGATTTCGAAGTCGACGCCCAAAGAAAATAAGTTTGAAATAATTAATTTAAATTTCTTTTTTGAATGCCATCGATATCTATTTCCTAATTAAACGGGCAGGATGATTACATTTTACTTGGAAACCTTAGACTTGACAAATATCTAGTTTCAATTACGCCACGTAAATTAGAACGAAATAACATTCTTGCATAATTGAACCTTACATTTCCTCTCTAATCAGAATTCTTCGAATATGAGATGGGAACATATGCCCCACCCTTCAACCTTGGAACGAATACAACTGTTGACTGTACTAGACATAGTAATTCGTCAGGTTTGTAGCGTGTAAACAATACATCTCGGGCGTTTTAGTGTTTGCTGGAAATACAATGTTACTGTTGCTATTTACCCGTTGCACCCTCTAGCACATTTAGACAGGTTCCAGCCAAGGAAAAACTGCCATTTTTTCCAGTCAAGGTTTTCTAAGTGATTTTGTCTTGTTGAACCCATACTCTTTGAAATAAGCTTGGGGGCCACCCAGAATTTTGCCCCAAATTCAAGATGGCGGCCAAAATCCAAAATGGCTGCCAAAATTACATTAATTGGACCCTCTCTAAGTTTTTCCTGTCAAAGGTTTTTCAGTGATTCTGTCCTTCTGAACATTCCCTCATTCATATTGGCCTGAGAGCTACTCCCGACTATCGTCCAAATCCAGATGGCCACCAAAAAAATCAAAAGGCCTGCCAAAATGACATTAATTACACTTAGAACCGCGTCTTGGCTCTTCCTATCAAAGTTTTTACAGCAGTTTTCCGCATCTTAAACCTAAAGCTATTGAAATAGGTTAAGAGGCTCCAAGGCTTCGGTCTCAAATCAAAATGGCCGCCAAAATACTTATTTATATTCAAGCTCCTGAGTTGTCATGTTAACGTTTTTCTCATGGTTCCGTCTTCCAAACCCATGTCTTGCCAAAATGGCCGCCACCAAAATGGCCGCCAAAATCACCTTATTTATATGCAAGCTACCTAGTTGTTCATGTTAAAAAGGCCGACTCAGAGATTTCCCGAGGATGCGCCCTCAGTTTCAAATAAACTGTGTTTTTTTGCATATTCAAATGCTTGTCATATACTAAACACTGGTGGTGAAATAGCTAAGCTCAATCGAAGTCCTTCAGATAGAAAATCGCAACTTTGTTAAAATTTCCGGATCCGGAAATTTAGTTATAACAGTATCCTTTGCCTGTATACCACTCATAAATGTTTACTGCATGCAAACGAACCTCCGATATATCTCAAACTTTGGAATTGGTCATTTTAGGGTGACTTATCTTTTAGTTCTAGTTGACTCTTTTTAAATACATCACACAAAAAAAAAAATATATTTCCAAAAATCTCTGAGTCAGACTTAACGTTTTCTTCAGTCGTTTCCGTCATTCCAAACCCATGCCTTTGAAATTAGCTAGTATGGGTACTCAGGATTTGGCTTCAATCAGATGGGCCACTTAAATCCAAAATGGCTGCCAAATTACCTCAAATTCATTCCATTATCTTTTCCTTCATGAATAAAACTTTTTTGGTGTCAATATGAGTTTATAACATGGTACTGGATACCGATTTTTGTGGGATAGAATACTCCCCTGATCCCTATTATCAATGTAAATATGACAATATTGTCAGTGTTTAGCCTGGGCATCCTAAGAAGTTTGTTCGCTCCGCCAACACCTTGGACGATGGAAACACATACCCTTGTCTTACCCAGGAGTGCAATGGTTTTGGGGTGTATAATAATTATAATAGGGCTGTTTTGATATTAGAGTGTATCGGTGCGCATGGCTACAGAGCTTGTAGCCATGGCGCGTATGTTCAAGGGTATTATGTTTGATAGAGATTACTTTTGCAGGGGAAGTTTCTGGAGTTTTGAGTTATGCACAGGTAATTTAACAGAAGCATGATTGATGTGAACTTCATTATTTTTTTCTTAATTTATCATGATATTACTAAGATCTTTTGAACAAAGGTTTAAGAGATGATTTTTTAATGTCACTGGGACCGAGACTGCCATAGTAAATGCATGTAGCAGTTTCACAAATTACCGTTTGGAAATCCCCAATGCCCAAATCGAGCAGATCGTGTCCTACCCTCCCTGTACAGAACCACATGTATAGTCTCACATCTTGGTCGATTACGCTGTGACAACAGAGATACAGAATGCTTGCTGCTTTGCCGTATTGTAGTTTCCTGATCATATCTAGTCCTGAAGATGGATTAGTTGGGTGGGATCGCTTGCGTGGACGTGGGCTGGGCTCGGATCATCGTTCGATTAACTGTACGATTAGCAGCCAGAAACCACCCCACTGCATGTACTATTAGAAACATAAAGAATATATTGACAAGAACGCTTTCTCAAATGACTTCATCCATGTTTGGCGTCAGTCTTTACCTTCTAGAGGACTCAGTTGATGAGGTGCTTGGAAAATTTAAGGCACCCCGGAGGGCACTCCCATCTTTGAATTGACGCGTATGTAAGTCTGTTAAGACACCCTTTTCAACATCGTTGTCACCCAAAGACCCCATATTTTTTTTTTAAAAATTTCACCCAAAGACTCCATATTTTGTGAAAATTTTACCACTGTTACCCAAAGACCACTATTTTGGGGGGAAATTTTCACCCAAAGACCTATATTTTTTAGAAAATTTTGCATTGGGAAACCCCATATTTTGTGGCAATTTGGCCGTCTTTCACCCAAAGACCCCCAACTTTTTTCAGTCCTCTGTCATGTCAACGAATGCCCCTGTGCTTGGAAGCGCGAGCCTTACACCCATATCCATTTAATAATGTTCCCTCCCCCACCAGGCACCTTTAATTTGATTCCCATGTACATCCTCAACAGCGTTCCGCATTGTCAGACCACGATCACCTTAATTGGCTTAATAAGGATATTGATGATGCAACAAGAGATTTTATATATTGTGTCATATGTAGTGATTTCATATAGATAAGACCTCCAATTTTCTTACCTTGTCTTTGGCTACAGAAATGCCTTGAAAGTGAAAAAAGGTGATTTTCATTTGCTTAATTTCAATATAAAACAGGCTGAATCTAGTATTTGCTCCTATAGTAAATTAGAAATTTCAAAACTTCTGTACCAAAGAAGTATTTCTCAGCTTAATCCTTTTACATGGGGACATGTTTGATAGAAACCTTAACATTAGTGCAAAAATCAGAATTTTCACATTTTTTTAGGGACACGTGCACCTGTTATGTGAAATCTCTCGTTGTACCTTTAATCCACTCACTGTTGAAGAGATAACTAAGGTGAAATTTCAACACCCATTCTCAAAAAGCCTACCCTAAACGAAGAGGTGCTCAAAATTATTAGCTGTGTCTAGGTCAATGGAGAAAACAGTGAGTACCCAGATAAAGGATCGTCTTGTATCAAATGACTTAAAGTGACAGGAGGAGATTTTTTTGAGGAATTTTTGCTCAAATTGGACTGGATCGGTTGTAGACCACCTACCGAGAACGTTTCGAAAGTTTATTGGATAAACAAGTACAAAAGAAAACCGCATAGGTTGTTTTGAACTTGCCTGGCATCGTAATTGTCCCTATAGAAAACCGCGTTTTGAATTTCTGTAGTGCACGACAGAAAATACTTCTAAATATGCAAAAAAAAACGGGGTTCGAAAAAATTGGGGCGCTTCTTTCTGGAAATATCCTCATTTTTCTTTAAATGAGAAGCTAGTTTCATTCAAATTATAAAGAACGACACAGCAATGAAACAGCACTTCTGCGTGTCAAGACCGATATCTTCAATGCAATTCACAACGGTAAGGCAGTTGCTATTGTGCTGCTAGATCTTTCTGCAGCTTTTGATACTGTTGATCATGCCATTCTTTTGGATAGGTTACGTGGTACTTTCAAAATTCAAGGTACTACCTTGCCGTGGATTCGGTCTTACCTGCAAAATCACTATTTCCGTTTCGCATCGGGGATGCTCTTTCAAATAAACATCTTCTCCTTTTGGTCTTCCTCAGGGTTCCGTAGTCGGGCCTGTCTTTTTCGTAACGTATACATACTGTATCGCATCTTTCATCCAGAATCACAGGATTGCTTACCACGTGTATGCACATGATGTGCAGCTCGATTTAACATTTGATCCTAAGAATGGTGGTGATGCCAAACATGCTGTTTACAGGATATCTCTTTTTATTGATGAAATCAGTGAGTGGATACGCTGTAACAAACTCAATCACATCAGTCACCTCAAAGACCTCAGATCTCAGTCACCTCATAAACCTTGGTGTTGTGTTCGATCAGACAAAGTCCATGACTGACCATGTGAGTATTTGCCGGATCCCGCCTTTTTATCACATTCGAGAGTTGTCATCATCTCGTCCGCTCACTGATTTTATCTCGCATTGACTAAGCCAATTCACTCTTGTATAGAATGTCGGCAGAGATCGGGGTAAACTAGAGATTTTGCAGAATAGAGCTGCCAGGCTGGTGTTCAGATCTGACAGAAGGACATCAGTCACGCCACTTCTTAAAGAGCTTCATTGGCTACCGATCAGGGAGCATATTTCCGGACAATTGCCATTATGCTTGTCTGAATACCTCTTTCTCTATATTTCTGGCAGGCCAGGATTGCGGTCTGAAAATGACAAGACACTCCTCTCTGTTCATCGTACAAATATCAGTGGGTGACAGGACTTTCAGCAATGCGTTCCCTAGCCTATGCAACTCTTACCCTATCTCTGTTCGCCATTCCAGCCTGAGGTCCATTGTTACTTTAAAGGTGCAACGAGAGATTTCAAGTCATCCATATTTTCTTTGATATGTAGTGATTTCATATAGATTAGACACTCAATCGATTCCCTACCTTTTATTTGGCTACAGTAATAACTTAAAGTGAAAGTAAAAGGTGATTTGTATGTGCTTATATTTCAATAAAAAACATGGGCTGAATTTCCAATTTGCTCCTATAGGAAATTAGAAATTTACCAACTGTTGTACCAAAGAAACAGTTCTCAGCTTAATCCTGGGGATATTTCTGATAGATTGCTTTAGACCAGTGCAAAACTCAGAATTTTCGATTGTTTTAGGGACACCTGTTATTTGAAATCTCTCGTTGCGCCTTTAAGCTTTAAAATTTCACCTATTGTATGACCATGTCCTTAAAAGGTTCTATTTCCTCACATGAATTTTCTTATTTGACTGTGCAGCTGTTTCTTATAGTTTAGATGTTAAGTGCTTATCTCATATTATGATGTTATTAGGTAAATAGTAATACTTCTATTTTGTATAGTGCTTTGACCTTATTTTGTTAAGGGCTATATCAAATGTATTGACGTAATTTATATTATTGTGGGGATTATTTCCTTGCTCTTAATGGTGTATTGGATGCATAGTTCCACCTGATATGTGGCTACTCATACGAAACACAGCCACTCTCTATTGATTGTAGAGGCGACAAATCACTGATCTCTATATAGTGGATTGGCTACACAACAGTTACTGTATATTAGATCAGTGAAGCGACCGGCGGTCATCTTGGTATACGCATCATTCCAGAGACACCTGTTTAAAAGGAAGTTGTATTTCGGGTGCCCATTTTGGGGACATGTCATCGCATACGCGCACAACTTCAAATACATTGAGCTCATTTGGCTTCATTCTGTACTCTGTTTTGTTGCTTATCCACATTTACATTCAATGGGAACGCATTTTGCAGCTTTTTGTGTAAATGACCGGCTCTTAACCTCCTGCTTGGGTTCTTTTGGGATTACCAATATGGCCGTCAGTGGTTTCAAGTATGGAGCCTGGGTTACCAATCCATCAGTGCGACAAATTGATGAAACGGATATTCTAATAGCAAAGTGATGAATGAGATGCGAATTCCCCACTGGCTAACTATACAATACGGTTGTGTCACACTTAATAGCTTTCAGTTGTTCATGTGACATTTAAGGGTGTACGGTTGTACAAGGCGCACTAATATCTCCGGGCAATGTGTCATGAAAGGTTTAATAAAGGAGTCAACTGTAACGCTGTAAATAATTATATAACCATATATTTAAAGAAATCTGAGGACATTTCCAGAAAAAAGAGCTCTCAATATTTTTCGAAAGCGGTTTTTTGCATACTTGGAATGCTTACCAGTATATTAGCTCACACCTGAAGTGACTAATCCAAATACGCCGTCTTTATGTAATAAGATAATGCTTTAAAATTTTCTGTACGACAGAAAATCATCAAAGCATGGTTTCCTATGGAGACGATAAGGATAGCAGACAAGTTCAAAACAAGGTTTGCGGTTTTCTTTTGTACTTTTTTGTCCAATAATAAACCTTTGAAACGTTCTTGATAAGTGGTCTACAATCGATCCAGTGCAATTGAAAGAAATTCGTATCCCAAAACTCTCCCCCTGTCACTTAAAAGCATTTCGAGTAGACGATTAACGCCCTGAAGAATAATACGTCTAAGAAAAAATATTACTTTTTAGAACATAAAGAATACAAATTGTAAGTCATTGTATGTTTGTGCAGCAATGTCCAAAGCATGCAGCGCACATTGCACCTGGGATATTTATTTTTTCATGGATTCAGTGCAGTAAAGCGAATTTAGTCAGGATTACTTTATGTAGACTAGTTGATAAAATGGGTTCATCCTCTATGTAAGACCTCATGAGGTAAGACCTAGCATGAAATCTTCTATAAGAGGATCAAAGGATTACAAGGATTGTGTACAGCTTTATTCCGAAAAATAGTCTTTACTCTAGTCTAACTCAGGAATATCTTACACCAAGGTAAGACCATAAAATGAATTTAAAAATAGGCCTACTTTTAGACATACAAGAGTGACTCTTTAATATGTGTGTGGACAATCGCAAACCTTTTTGGGGGAAACATTGTATACTGTTGACTCTTTGCACGCCACGTACACACTTCTTCCAATACAATTTCCAAATGAAGAGCGCCGCTCATTGCTCTCGTTACTGAATGGTGACGTCATATTTGTGATACTGTCAGCTTGGGGAGATTTTGGAAATTCTGCAATATGTGTTCATGACGTTCCAGAGACTTTTTTAGACCACAGATGGTCAAAAATTATAGTTTACATATAGCGCTGTAAACTCGACATATAACGCTGCACACTCGACATATGGCGAGGAAAACTCGATACACAGCGCGTGAAACTCGACATGCGCGGGAAAACTCGCCATGATTTGATACGTGGAGCGTAAAACTGGATATGATTTATGTCAAACTCACCATATAGAGAGCACAACTCGATGTATAGAGGGCAAACTGGACAGATAGCGCTGTAAACTCGACATATAACGCTGCACACTCGACATATGGCGAGGAAAACTCGATACACAGCGCGTGAAACTCGACATGCGCGGGAAAACTCGCCATGATTTGATACCTAAATACCTAAATAATCGTAGATTATGCGCGATATAATGTGACGAGTGAGATGTACTATCTGTGTCGGTATTACTTAGATCATTCCTGAACCCACAGTGTCATCATTGCAAGGTGACATTTTTAGTTTTAATAAGGTGACAATGCAAATATGCATGGCTATTTTCCGGCAGTGGAACCAAGTTTGAACTGGGAAATGCAATAGGAGTATTGATTGCTGTCATAATTATATGCGCGGGACCGTGTTTGTGGGCGCGGTCAAGCATGGTTTGCATGACACGTACAATGTACACACAGATTACTGTATTCGATTGTGTGTATACTTAGGTCAGTCACCCGAATGTACTACACATGCGCGAATTGCCATCGGTGACCAGCGTCGGTGACTTGTCACTAGAATCTTCTATACAGGCGTCAATGGAGAGCTTTGTTTGTGCACGCTAGTTGCGGGGGCAATTCTGTATATGTTATAACACAGGCTAATTGAATTGTATTTGAGATGGCTTTCCAAATATTTGCAGGTCATTTGGGAAGCCATCTAAGGCTAGCTTGTTTGACTCCTTTAAAATGCATTTAAAAAAAACGGCTGATTCTGAATATGCCCAAAGAAAATAAATGACTTTGAAATGTTTATATTAAGAAAAAAACCCAAAATTGACAGATACTAATCTTTGGGCTGCCATGTCGTATACAAAGAGATAAGATTCAGAGAGACTAATCATGTGGTAAATTTTGTTTCAGCATTTCTCTTGTCATATAAAAATTGCCGACTTAAATCTGATGTCTTGCATAGAAAAAATATTCGAACACACGGATTTAAGCACATACTACAATCATTTCCATTCTTTAAAAATATTTTTGACGTTTATATTGTGTGAAAACTGCAAATAAAATACTTATAGAATACAATATAGAGGATGGCTGAAGAAGATTTCGGTGGATAGTATGGAATATATATAGGCCTATGCTGTATGTTGTCACTGTGAAGACATATCATCGATGAAATGCATCGTTTCTTTTAATTCCGGACATAGGTCTTCACACCTGAATGGACTGTATAAGACTGTAAAATCTTAACATTGAGTATATCATTGTTGAATTGGACAATCAAATTTTTGAAGCCCCCCCCCGCCCCCCCAAAGGCAATCAATTTGACAAAAATCATAACAGGAACCCTTTATTATATAGGAAATTCCGATCACTTGTGCACAGCTCATTTGTTTATGTTTAAAGGCTATTTGACCTTGGCGTCCACCAGACGTCTTAACAGTGAACACAAGTGTTCTTTGGCTCATGTGACCTTTGTCCTCATTCACAAACCACGGCGGCAGACGACTGAACACAAGCTCGGTACCGCTTATTTTTTTAGCTTGTTGTCTAAATCAACCTGCGAAATCGTTTATCGGTAGGTGTTCTACAAACGATCAAAATGCACAACATTGAGAGAAATTCGTATCCTAAAAAAATGACAGTGGGTCTGTGAGCGTTGAGTCTTTCGCACACGTACTGGAAGTTTTTATACATGTATTTGCATCCCCCCCAAAATGCGCAATTAAATTCATTTCAAATCGCCATATTTTATTTGATGTCAAATACTTTTGTCGTCACATCTTAGTTAAGCGGCACTGGCACATTTTTCATAAATATAAAATTTCCTTCAATTTTGATCGCAACTTGATAGTCTAGATCATTGGAGAATAAAGATATATTTACATATAAAAATAACATACCTCCAAAACAGGACATTTGCTAAGAGGGCTAAGGACCTCCAGGTAAAATTTGTAACGCCAACTTAAGTTTTGCCGTAACTTTAATCAAGATATGTCTATTACATGAATATATAGACTCGTACTCAATTGGTATTTAAACCCACAAGGTCACAGACCGGTCACAGGGTGATTGGTCTTAAACATTTCAGATGGGGCTATGTATATAACGCTTTAAAATATGCAAATATCAATTTTGGAAAATCATGAGGGGCACTATTTTTCAATGTGCCCGTGTCTCTTTAATATGCTTTCCATGAAAGTCTTTATTAATTTATTCTGATCATCAGATATCTTTAGATATTTAATTATTTATTTTCTCAAAAATTATATTTTACCCAAAGCATTTGTTTTTTCTTTTTGAATGACGAATATCAGTACAAACCTCTACTATTCATGTTTCATCTAATTAATAATGTAAACTTTCATAAACTCTGTTCATGTGAAATATCAAATCGTTATTTTCGGATCATCATTATTCATGCTAAAGAACAATTTGATTTCATACGTGGAAATAGTACAAGAGACGACGCGACGTATTTATTAAAGCTTATTAATTCCTCGAAAAATCAAGCTGTATGTTGAAATGAGCCATCTGAAAATGAAGCTTTAAAATGATGTCAGAAAATGCACGAGACAAATATTAGGAAAGCGAAATATTTTCATGATTGGTATGGGGCGCTGGTATGTTTTCTTAAATTAAAATGGCGTTTGGACAGCATATTTCATGGAATGTACTCCACCCTCATCTTATATTTCATATCGATTTACCTACTATCAGCCCTACTGACTATATGGACTATAGAGCATTCTTGAGTTTTTCGGTGCATTTTGCGTTTTAGCACTTCATAACTACTATAGTAAATCATTTTTGGTTAACATAAAATTACGTTGACCATGTCTTTTGTTGAATTTTGGCTTGTATACTGGGGTGGCATTGTTGTATTTCCTCTGTGAAAGCTAAAATGTGAAAAACAATACGCATAACGTCACACATTTTTGCCATGGACTATTATAAAGCAGGAGCAGAATATCACAGGGGCCTTATTTAAGGAGTTATTTTACCCACCACTACAGAAAAGGTTAAACACCTTTGGTAGTTAGTATGGACCATCCATATCAGTGCTAGGTAGAGCGTACAGCTCAAATTGGTGGTGCAACCATTTTCAATTGGGTGGGCGCCAATTTAATGTTACACAGGGTCAAACTGTTAAAATGCTCCAGTCATGAAATTTATGCCATAAAAAACATACTGTCCATCTACTCCATAAGGATTCCAAAAAATAAATTATATAGTTGTACCACTTACGACCATTAGGTGTCGAAGTAAAAAATGACTAAAATTGTAAAAAAAAGTCAATCTTAACTTACAGGGGTCAACATTAAAGTTTCTGCTTGTATATTTTTAATACTTAAATTATTGCCTGAGGAACGAGGACACCCAAAAGTATAATTTTGGTTATGTTAAATTTTCTTACCGAGATAAAGGTCAAAGGTAAGTCAATCCAATTGGGATTATGGTTGCCTATTACAACTATGTTCTCTCGCATGAAAATAATATGAATATGAAGATGCACCAACTTGCCTTATTTAAAAAAAATCTATTCCGATATTTTGGACACTTTTAGCTAGATGAACATGTCTTTCATTTTTTTAACGCACTTGATTCCCACTCTGATTTTTACAACCACCCCTTTTTTTCTACAAATGGAAATTTACCTTTTTAAAAACCATTTTAGGCCAGTTTTACCCTTAGATTCACCCAAAACCTATAGTGGGTGAACGAACTCCTTAACTAAGGCCCTGTGATATTCTGCTCCTGCTCTATAATGTCCGATGGCCAAACTTGTGACGTTCTGCGATATGTTTGACCTGGCTCGCTCCTGCTCTATTAGGATGTCAGTAAATTTAACTTTGTGCCACCTGGGCATTTTATAGTTATCGACGTTAGTCTGTATAGTGGAATTGGTCTACTTTTGAAAATCTAAAATGTTCCGACAGAACAGTAAGTGTGCACGTAGTGGGGGTAGGTACTGCCTTTCATTGTGAAAAAATTTTGGACTTCTGTCAACGGTTTTGATAGAGGGAGCGGTGGTTTGGGTGGAGCTATAAATTGGGATAGGTATGTTTGAAGTCCTTCTCCAGGGGCCGAAAGGCCTTGTTTTTTTTGGTTTTTTTTGTGAGGAAAATGTGGGAATTGGGGACGATTTGTGGAGGCAGTATTCAAGAAATGAAGTTTGACAATCTAGAGACTTGCCAGGTGGAATATTCCATGTTTCTAATGGGGATCATATTGAGAAAACATATATGAGTGTGCCTAGAGAGAGATAGGGTGAATAAAATATAAACTATTGGGAATCTGAAGGCATTGGGGATGATTTATAACACAGAATATTTAGATTCTACTGAAGAAGTATATAAGATTATGTTGTTGTTTTTTTTAATGGACCCTAGAATGTTACCTTTTTTTGCCAGAATGTTTCAACTTTGCAGTGTGGACCAAAGAAGTTGAATAATCATGACACAAATCCATACCATAAATACATTGGTCAAATAATCCAACAATACTGTAATATTAAACATCACAATTTGTAAGAGCACTCTGAGGTCTCATCTATTGTGGTTATGGGATAGGGTGAAATAGATTAAATATTCTAATCCCATAAAGCTACCATCGTAATCTGTGGCGTCTTAATGCTTTGCAGAACAATCAATCATGAAATCCAATATCCCCTAATACATCGTGTCAACATTATCCCGTATAACACAGGCATATACAGACAATAATGTATCACAAGGTTCCATATGTGTGTTGTGGGATATGCCTTGTAATCATTTATTGTCCTGGCCACTTAAGGCGCGGGTCTGTTCCATGGGGCTTCCCTGCTAAGCCTATACTAGTTGTCATAATGGCAATGCTTATTTCTTGCTAACTAATTATAAAATTTAAATATTTTTTTTCTTATGCTGTGGATACGAGTTAGTTATAATCAAAAATGTTGTACTGAGAAAAACAGTCCCAATTTGATATCTTACACATGACATGTTGTCACATATAGTTTTGTTAGGTATTTGGAAGACTATTAACATGTAGATTGGAAATGTGAGGCTGTAAAGAATCCGAGAAAGTTAGAGTATGAGAGCGAGGAGATGAGCAGGGCACTCAACTTTTTGGTACGGAATTGTGTGGCCGACTTCCAATTTAAGAGCTTGGGACTGAATTGTCTTTTAATAGGGCCTTTAGCAGAATTAGAAAAAATTGGAGGAAACTTGGAGGCTTTGAACTAACATTTGGCTCAAAATTCCTCGAGGAAAAAAGGGGAGTATGAGAGTGAGAGGGCGAGAGACGGGGGGGCATCTGGGTAGGGATTGTGTTGCCGGAGCAGAACAGAGTGAGTAGGGGCAGGATTTGAGAGGGCGCCTTTTGACATTTAAAAGGGACTTGGAACTGATTTTGTCTTTCAAATTAGGGCCTTAAACTGATTTTGAGGAAAATGCAGGCTTTAGACTCATTCCGGCTCAAATTAAGCTTCTGAGCAAACAGTTCCTCAAAAGGGACCTCAAGAACTAAATTATGCTTCAACTGTAAGTATTAGTAACCAGTGCTTGAAATGGGGTTGTTCGGGGAAGGAGAACCCTGGGGTGGATTGAAGGAGAAACATGGGATATTTGGGGAAGTGGACCTGGGGTAATTTGGAAGAGAAATATGGGTTATTCAGAAAGATCATGTTGGTCTGGAAACGGAGACATGAGAATTTGGGAAAATTGGCCATATTTTGGTAGTTGGGAAGGGCGCATGTGTTAGATGAGGAGCTTTTAGTTTACTTTGAGAAGGATGCTCGGTGGCAGCTTGGAAGGCTCTGAGACAGATGAAACGGGGATCTTTTGTAGTTGAGAAGGGACATGTGGCAGTTAGGGACCTTAGACTCTGGGAGGTCAATAAAGTGGACTTAAGTTGCTAAGGGGCCCTGGGGTATTTAACAGGGCCCTGTATGTGACCAAGTTTACATCTACAGGTCACGTCTGATAGGGTTCCGTACTGACCTAACAACCCGCGCCGCTAACAACCCCCGTCACGATCGCGAAAGCCGAGAACCGCGAAATTCTAGTTTTTAGCTGTACACGGTTCAGGTAATCTTGGATACAATCAAAGGGTTCTATATTAGATGAGAGGCAAATCGTTACTTAATCTTTAGAAATACACGTCTCGCATGTTTTGCCGACCAACACAGAAAACATAGAGTACCAATCTAGAAAGCAATGGCTGCCTCCGCTTCTTCCCCATACGTGGGTGCCGCTTTGCATATGATACACTAATCGGTAGTGATACAATTGATGTGTGTTAGAGGTGGCCAGTGTAATAATAGTGGCACCTGTAGTCATTGTGCTCAATTACTCACTCGCTTAGTGCTTAGGCGCGCTTATGTGAAAAGATGTATTCATTGAGGCGTTTTTATTTAAATCAGACGACTGACTTTCATTTCATTCGTTGTTTGGTCATGGGTAGGACAAATTTAACCAGCCCCAATAGCACCCAACATCCAACAACTGATATTTTGCCGGATTGTTTGTATCGAATTGACATTATGTGTGTATACAAGCACCCAAACTAATAATTATTCCGTGCAATATTCAAAATGTCAGCGCCCAGCACGGACGACTGGTTTTGAATGGGCTTCACCCCCTTGGATACAATTGTATAATCAGCTGAGGCGTGTTTTTGAAACGTGGCTGTGAATCGAAGCCATAACATTGATAAATGTTTCGTCTAAATTGAAAATTTCGCTATTTATCAAAAAACAAAATTAACTAAATTCCACATTCTCATTAACTTAGTATTGTCTTTGCAGCACACATACTGCTGTATATAACTCGATACGGAACTCGATATCAACCGTTATTTCAATTAATAATTTTAAGACACATGGGTTTCCATACCAATTCTCCCTAAAATGGAAACACGACCTCGAGGCAACTGCCTTACTTTTATAACTTTAGCTCACATGAAAATCATGTTTGGCAACACAGAGTAACTAATCAAAAACAATATTGGTTAAATACTCACTTAACAGTAATGGCAGTAATCTATAGAAGAACAAGTAATACAGCATTCTGTTTTCTTTTTACATATCAAACTCTCACAGAAGAAATACTACAATATCACGCCAAAGTACTAATTTAACTAAATGACAACATTTTCCACAAATGTCGATAACGTTATTTATTTAATTATTCATTTTTATTTTGGGGATCATGGAGCACTTAACGCTATAGGGTGCATTGAAATTGCCGGGTATTGGCAAGCTGATGTGAAATTGAGGAGCGCTGAGTAAATTTGCTGTCCAAATGCCCTTTGAATTTAGAAAAACATACAGTGGATGTACCATACTAATTATCATACTAATTATCACTTCCAGTATGTAATATGCATTTTAATACAGCTCAGTTCTTACGGCAGCCTAATTGATGGTGCATCACCCAAAGGAGTGACCCTTTGATGGATGTTTATTCTTAGTAACCCAGGCCTAGTGATTGCTCCCGAAGCCTGGTTTACTCTTAGCTTAAACTTGTGAGTTATGCGCAACTGGAAACCATTAATCCTATATATCCTTATTGTCCCTTAATGCCATTTCTGCCACTTTTCAAAATTACGGAGCAGACCCCTGCCTTGTTTTAAGGAGGAAATTGCCCCTAGATCTAACATGAAAAATAACGGCGAAGCGCTACTTCCCCTTTTTGCAGTGATCGTCAGGCAGGTTGGTAGTCATTTTCCGAAAAGGACGTTAGCTAAGGATAAGCTGGGATATAGACGTCAGTGGCAGAAAAAATTGCATATGCAAAAAAATTGTGATCATTTAGAGGCTTGGCTTGTCCACATACACTAAAGAGCATGCCGCACTTCAGTAAATGCAGTGCTGTCAAGGTACCCCGAAGACACCCGTGCAAATGGACGCTACAGTGGGGGGGGGGGGGGCTTCAATTCACCCAAATGTGCAGCGTAGTGATACAGATCAGAGGGTGTATTGAATCAATCCCGCAATGCACCAGTTTAAGGAAATTTCAGCTCAATAGAGTCATGTGATCCCACTAAATTCATATTCTTAACACATAAAACCCTGACTTTTACATTCATTTAGCCCCAAAGCGTTAGTACTTAGGGAATTTTTAGCATGATCGTGAAATGTTTTGTGGTCCTCTAACTTCATGAACACTTTTTATACCTAAGTACTGATATGTGATTTGTACATTACTGTGTAGGTACATTGCGATGCATTATGGGATGGGTTCAAACACCCTCTGGGTACAGACATACACAAGAATTGGGAAGGTTTTGGTTTAGAAGCTCCCAGTAATGGCGGACCAATTCTGACCATTACTTCACTAGATTTGTCTATAGGCAAACCATGTACACACATGCCACATCGTCTATACTCTGTCCACCAATAACTATAGAGTAATCAATATCTCCTGTATTAAAGTCGCCGAATTAAAGGCACTATCAGTGATTTGCTAAATCAGAAAATCGAAAAAAAAACCAAACAGATTTTTGCATTTCTGTAACAAGTATCCTAACATACCCTACAGATAATAGGACCAGAAGCAACCTAATTAGGACAAAATCTTACATTGTAGTTATTAGGGTCCGTACGGACACTTACCACAACACGTAATTGAATGGAGATATTGGACACTGCCGTTTTCTTCCTTTAACCTGTCATTTCTTCAGTTGGAAAAAGTAAGTATCTACAGGCTGCAAATTTTAAATATTTTGATTCTTTTAGATAAATCAATAGTGTCTTTAATGCTAAAGAAGCTGACACAAAGTGCGTTTGTACATCGCGCAGCTACGTATATGTATATATTCCAATACATTATTGATAGCTACTCGTGATGAATGCAGACCATCACCCTGGTTACATTTTATTTCCTTTCATATTTATTATACGTACTGGCATATATTTTGATAAATGTAGTTGCATTATTGCATTAAAGCAGTTTAGTTTACGGCTGTCAACAACCTTTTCTAAGTAAACTAATATAGCCTGGCCTTGGCACATTTTTGAATGCATAATAGGGATATACTTGTCGATTGAGTTGAACGGTGCACAAAGCAAACATCATTTACATGCGAGCATAATGGATTTTACTGGGTTGGTTAAAGGGGATGGCCCGATTTAAGTAGATGATTTTTTCATCTTGATAGAATGGACTTCACCCCAAAACTCCATCTGTAAATTTTCGCGCCGATATTTCAATCCGTTTTGATATGAGACCTAAAAACGTGCTTTTGTAGGCCCAATAGAGTGCTGTGTTAGTGTGTAAAATTAATATTTCTCGACCAAAATATGGCATATTTTCGATCAAAACTTCCAAAAAGGGTAAATGAGAAAAATATCTTCTGATACCAAAATTTGGACCACTTCCGGTACAATTTGGGATCCCTGGGGACGAGGCTATTAGCGATCGGGCCATGGACCTTTAAAAGGTATATAAACACGTGCCTCTGGTCTACTTGTCTACCTCTGATGGCAAAGTTGAATCATCGAGATGAAATCAGCAGGTCAATGGTGCTTAGAAACTCTTATGCGAGGTCATATGGGCCTACTGCAGGACTACATGGCATCAAACACCTCTGAGCGCTAGTGCATAATTATGAATTCGATCCATTTTATCCCGCACACGAAGTAATAGTCTGTGTTACAGACCTTGTAACTGTATTACTCTATGGAAACATAAACTACCGGGTACTATCAGCTAAAAGGGACCAACCAACTTGGTAACCTCTCTGAGTTTCACCTCCCCTCTCCCATCCCACGAATTCTTTAAACCGAGTCTTTGACAAAGACTAACGAAGTAACTGATGCCAGGCTAGAGATCATCCGTGAATATTAGGTACATTATACATTTGTCATTTAGTACACATGAATGTGAATGCTGATTGGTTAATATCCCAATTAATATTTCCCGTATCATCAGAGTAAATTTTCATTACTCAATGGATTTGTGCCCGTAATGCCTACACCAAGTATCAGTCCTTCTTTACATACCAGGGCCACATTAAAATATATAGATGAAATGATCTCGTGCATCTGTGAAAGAAACTGTTCTGGTCCAGCCCCCTCTGAAGAGCACAATCCAATATGGCTTTTTTGATCAACACATTCACGCATTGGTGTGACTGCTGCTGGTAATCACAAACAAATAGTTCTGCTTGATACCTTTTTTGCGTATATTCTTCATGTAAAAAAAAAACATTTTAAAATTCCCCTGTGTGTTTTGGAAAAAATAGTGACCAATGTGATGTCGAAGAAGTAAGCTAGGGGTTTTACCCCAGCCTACTGTCAGTGCCGTGGCTACTTTTCAGAATTCAACTCTGTGCATTGCATAGGCTAGACTACTGAATCACTGTGGCCATGGTATCTTGGTCTAGGACTGCCTTGTTGGGCATTGGGAATGGCAGCTAAAATTATGCGTAGCAGGACTATGCTATGTGGACTGAGTATATTGCGGTACAGTTAATCCAACTTATTGATTTATACTCTGTAGTCTCCAGAGAGACAGGCCTAGTATAGGCCGACTGAGCTATCACCTCATGTGATATTGGAAACAAACCGTAGATATTTTTCCGTATTGCGTCAAAAAACAGGTGATAACTACCCAGGATAACTAACAGCATTTTATACATTTAGTTATGTAGACAATTTGTAGAGGTGGACATTTTGACGGTATGGATTTTATATGAAATACTTGCCTACAAATCAGGAGGCTATTTACCTTGGCTCAGTCAGTAAAGCTGATACCTCGTAGTCGAGTGGACCAAGTATGCAGTGCCATACCCAAATCCGGTTTTACACATTCCACATTTCAATATCTCACTGACAGTCATAGCCGGAGACTATCCCGCTTAAATTCAACCAAACGCGCAGAGTTTCAACTGTACGTACTCAGAGGGTGTATTGAGTCAATCCCACAATGCACCAGTTTTGGGAAATTTCACCTCAACAAGGTCATGTGATCCCACAAAAATCCTATTCTTAACACATAAAAACCCTGACTTTTACACTAATTTAGCCCACAAGGTGCTAGTACTTTTTTGATGATCATGGAATGTCTTGTGATTTTTAAACTTTTTGAACACTTTGTATCCCTAAGTACTGACATGTGTTTTGTACAGGACAGTATAGGCACATTGCAATGCATTGTGGGATTGATTCAAACACCCTCTGGTACGTACTCAAGCGTGGTGCGGACAGGCGCCGTGGCGGCGGCCATGAAATCCCAAATTTAGACGAAGTAAAAGGATAGAACGCCTGGTCTATTCCCGGTTCAGATGATTTTTTCTTGGCTTGGATGTTGAAAAATCAGTGATCATCACCAAGTTTGATTTGTATACGAATTGAATTGTATTAGCATAGGGTAGGCTCCAAAACCCAACCGCCATAGCGGCTGAACCGTATTCCATTGTCCAGAACAAGAGAACGGTTTGCAACCGCCAGGGACCGGGTGGAGCCAGTGAGCATGTTACTGGTGGTTGAGTTTTGAAGCCGTCCCTTACGGCTGTACATTTTTGTAGAAAAGATTGTAAAGTAAACAGATATAGTGCAAAATAATGATATTCCAAACTACACGTGAATGTGCATACTGGAACGTAAGATCAACACCTTCACTGCAGCATGCCTGCTAACAATAGTATCCCACCTCATCCGTGGAGCTTCATCTAACTGAACTGATCATTTGTTGGTTTGTGTTGAATTGTCACGTGATGAAAGACATGCAGGGATCTTCCTGATCGCTTGATCGTAAAGCGTTGGTAGCTTGTATTTGAGGAACTTCATCTGCCATACATAGGTGAAAACAAAGCAACTTACGCCACAAAGGGAGTTGGAAGTACTCTAAGTCACTGGATAACGACCAAACACTAACTTATTTACAAGAGGATAACACGTTACTGTATCAACGGTGAAACTGGCAATGATGAATGAACCAGAGCTAAACATAGCCCATCACCCAACAGGGATGGGCAATAACACAAACTGGCGTAACCACTTTTCTTCCATTCAAAAAGGTGGAGAAAAGGCATATAATAATATAAGAGTCTTATGCTCATACTACAAAAAACACTAGCGTCATTGCTCAAAGTCACAAAATGATAGAGTCACTGCTCAAAGTCACAAAATGATGGCAAAAGTACGCTAGTCCAGTTCAAAGGACCAAAGGTTATCAAAAACTAAAGGCCTTCACAGGGGTAGACTACCCTCCAGCCTTTGGGGATTATTCTCCCCCTTAATTAATAAAATCAAGCTGCTGTGGAACACAACTGATCCAAAGCAAAATCTTCAAGGTGCTTAGGAAGTTTACGCTGACGTCCAGAACGTCTTGGCAAGCTATGGGGTGCTGTCTCTAGGTTTCCACTATTCATAGGGCTGCAGACA
>JAMKCH010085781.1:0-41862 GCA_023653785.1 Ophioderma brevispina | reverse complement strand
AGCCAATATGACCGTCGTCAAATTTCGTTTAAATCAACAAATTACCATTATGTATTATTTAGTTCATAATATACATAAAGTATGCTAAAAGTATAATATGGATTTGACAATTAGAAACTCATATCAGGTATTTTATGGTTTGTTGCCATACTTTCAAAATAAAAATTAGATATTCCGTTTAAGTTCTTTAAACCTATACAAACTTTACTTGACGAACATCTTCATTTTTAAGCCTGATAACATAATCAGGGGTTGACCCCAGTCTGGTCTTATTGGCCTTTTGGTCAACTCCTCCATAAATTTTGTTTCTGTAATTTGTTTTTGTGTAACATGATTTTTATGGAAATAAAGTTGAAGTTGAATAAGTTGAATAAGGACATATAAAAATATAAATATCTAGTGATCAAAGACATATGTCATTCTTGATACTTTTATAATAATTTCTGGATATATCTTACAGGTTTTTTTAAATAAAAACTTAAATGACAGCCGTATTGGTCACCATCTGGAATTTCTCCATTGTTAACAAAACAGAAATGCGGTTCAAATGCCAGACATGAGTTTTTGATGGCCAAAGACATAATTACCTCAAATTTTAATTATGACACATTTTATATTTTGGATGATATAACTAAATATCTTAAAGGTGTCCGTTTTGGTCAAAGAAATATATATATCCCACCATTTTATTTCAACCTTCATGGTACTTGAGCGTTTTCTATGATTATTTTTTCATTTGTTTTTAATGACGTCATATTCGTTTGCATAAATGGTACATTACAAATGCTCAGAAAAATTGGCATCATTGATTTGTTTTGATAAATTGGCTAATGTATATTGGAATCCAGTAGAAATTAGAAATAAACACGAAAAAACACGGGGGACCATTTTTCTTACATTTGCCCATGAACTCTATGTAAAATCTTGAATGCCACAACTCACCTCGTTCTGGTCACGTCCAATGCTTCCAATCTGGAAGTGTGGCCAATTATAAGGATCGTCTATTTTGCAAAATGTGCTGAAAAAGAAACAAAAAAAATAAACAAATAAACCAAAAAAAAAAACAAAAACAAAAAAACAAAATTTCCCCAGGTGAGGCTCGAACTCACAACCTCCGCATGTCCACATAAGCAGCCAGGGGAATGTGACGAAAATGACACGCATTTATGATTAAATACAATGATAATTAATATGCCTATGTATCGAAGATCAAAACGAAATAAGATGAGTCCTTAAAAAGGTCAATCTTTCGCATTTGAAGTGCACAAATTTGTGAAATGAAACAAGAAATGAAGTTTTGTAACCCAATATTTTGTTTGAAATTTTGTCATAAATACATAGAAACTGCTTTATTTATAGAGTAATAAATATTTAACACCAAGGGGTTTTCACTCCTATTAGTGCCCAAGGGGCAGGGAAACCACTTTCCCGAAGGATTTTTTACACAAAATTTAAAAGACATGTGAATGGTCATAAGACAACACGAAATCAGCAATAAAAATGAAATTTATTATTTGAGCTGCAAATTCGGGGCAAAACATTGTTTTCTAAACGCTCGAAAATTGGGCAAAAACACTGAAAATTCCAGTGAGCCTTGCGCTTACATCAAACTTTTTGAAAACTTATTTCATGTTGATATCTA
Organism: Ophioderma brevispina; assembly: GCA_023653785.1. Classification (NCBI taxonomy): domain Eukaryota; kingdom Metazoa; phylum Echinodermata; class Ophiuroidea; order Amphilepidida; family Ophiodermatidae; genus Ophioderma; species Ophioderma brevispina. The sequence goes on along the minus strand of JAMKCH010085781.1, from coordinate 40,220 downwards.
CTCTAGAAGACCCAAATTATATATATTAGTTTATATTTAACACAAATCTCGCAGTTTTAGGCAATCCTGTATTTATACAGGTGTTGCAAATACTCGTCATTTTTCTATAGAGTTCGTACAGTAATGGTTTAGCAACATCAACGATGAAATTGTTTGTTTTCAGCACATAAAGGGTTAATTATTTTTAATGTTACTAATAATTGTTTATATAAATATCTAGTGATCAAAGACATATGTCATTCTTGATACTTTTATAATAATTTCTGGATATATCTAACAGGTTTTTTTTTTAAATCTTAAACGACAGCCGTATTGGTCACCATCTGGAATTTCTCCATTGTTAACAAAACAAAAATGCGGTTTAAATACCAGTTTTTAATGGCCAAAGACATAATTACCTCAAATTTTAATACACATTTTATATTTTTGGATGATATAACTAAATATATAACATATAGTACTAAAATGTTAAGGTTTTATCTTTAAGGGTGTCCGTTTTGGTCAAAGAAATATATATATTCCACCATTTTATTTAAACCTTCATGGTACTTGAGCCTTTTCTATGATTTTTTTGAATGACGTCATATTCATTTGCATAAATAGTTATTACAAATGCTCAGAAAAATTTGCATCATTGATTGGTTTTGATAAAATGGCTAATGTATATTGGAATCCATTAGAAATCAGAAAATAAACACGAAAAAAGCACAGGGGACCATTTTTCTTACATTTGCCCATGAACTCTGTCATGTCTGTGTAAAATCTTGAATAGCCACAACTCACCTCGTTCTGGTCACGTCCAATGCTACCAATCTGGAAGTGTGGCCAATTATGATGCGATATTTTGCAAAATGTGCTGAAAAAGAAACAAAAAAATAAACAAATAAAACCAAAAAATAAAAAAAAAAAACAAAATTCACCAGGTGAGGCTCGAACTCACAAACTCCGCATGTCCACATAAGTAGCAAGGCGAAAGCCCAGGTACTGTTTATAAGTACAGCGCGCTAACCTATTGCGCCACTGGGGAAGATGACGATAATAACACGCATTTATGATTAAATACAATGATAATTAATATGCCTACGTATCGAAGATCAAAACAAAATAAGATGAGTCCTTAAAAAGGCCAATCTTCAGCATTTGAAGTGCACAAATTTGTGAAATGAAACAAGAAATTGAGTTTTGTAACCCAATTTTTTGTTTGAAATTTTGTCATAATTACATAGAAACTGCTTTATTTATAAAGTAATAAATACTTTAACACCAAGGGATTTTCACTCCATTAGTGCCCAAGGGGGGGGGGGGGAGCACTTTCCCGAAGGAATTTTTACACAAAATTTAAAAGACATGTGAATGGTCATAAGACAACAAGAAAACAGCAATAAAAATGAAATTTATTAGTTGGGCTGCAAATTCGGGCAAAACATTGTTTTCTAAACACGCGAAAATTGGGCAAAAACACGGAAAATTCCAGTGAGCCTTGCGATTACATCAAACTTTTTGAAAAATTATTTCATGTTGATATCTACTATAGAAGACCCAAATTATATATATATTAGTTTATATTTTTAACACAAATCTCGCAGTTTTAGGCAATCCTGTATTTATACAGGTGTTGCAAATACTCGTCATTTTCCTATAGAGTTCGTACAGTAACGGTTAAGCAACATCAACGAGAATTTTTTATTTAAGCACAAAAGGGTGTTTTAATTATTTTAATGTTACTAATTAATTGTTAATCAGTACATGTAGGTGTGCACATATATCAGCAAAAAATTTGCTTGGAGTTTCTTTGATTTTAAAAAAAAAATTTTCAGATCGACTTCCAGGATATGATAATTAAACTTATAATACCTCCACAGTTGTCCAGGAACAATGTACTACGTTGTTTTACAAGTAATCCTTTTATTTTACATTGCACTGCATTAAAGCGGTCCAGGAAAAATTACATGATGTATTTATTCTTATATAGGTAGAGATTCAGGTTTGGATCCAGGTGAACCCGTTTGTATTGGAACAAATCATTCTGCTTGGATGACATGGAGTTTTCTTACAACTTGATAATAAAATGGATTGATTCAGCCCAAATTTATTGGTCGAGCTATGAGTTGCACAAAAATATTGGGCGAGACGCAGTCGAGCCCAATATTTAAAACTCATAGTGAGACCAATAAATATTGGGCCAAATCATCCAATTTAATCATTATAAGCATAGGATCCGATATTATCGCGTAGTATCGGAGTTTTCAGGACCATCCAAAGCATGATAATGGCCGATGTTGGTCTTCTGGCAAACATGTAAATTAGTTGGAGGAACTGAAGTTAAAAGTATTAAATTACCTGAACTCTGATTTTGAGTAATCAAATATCAATGGAGATTATTGAAAAGCTTACGAACTTCGCAATTGGATTTGCGAACTTCAGACTGCGCGGACAAAACACCACCATGTTGCCATCTTTCTATTACTGGGACCTGGTCTGAGACATTATGACTGTTATATGTTGAGACCAGGCATGTTAAAGTAATCTTTTGACACACCTGAAAAGGCTTAGAAAACAGCGTGAAAATGACCAAGATGGCCCTGAAAGGGGCTGAAATATGAATTACGTTTAATTGAACACAAAGTCGGAAATCAGGCAAATTCATACACGCATGACGGAAATATTGCAATACTTCATGTGAAATACGTTGGACTTCTCAAACGGTATACCCAGAAAGGTGGCAAGGAATATCCACAATTCATAAATACAATCTTGGGCCAAGATGGCGCCATCAAGGATCTCAAAATTTCTTTTAACTCAACAAATCACATATAATTAGTAGTTTATATTATCAAGAAATTATGATAAAAGAAAAAGTATGAATAAATTGAATTTGACAATTACTAACTCATATCAGGCATCTTGGTAGTCAACATACTCTAATAAAAAATTTTTATAGTTTAATATTGCTCCGTTTAAAGTTCTTTAAACTATGCAAAACTTCACTCAACGAACATCTTCAATTTAAGCCTCATAACATAAAAATATAAAGATCTAGGGATCAAGACTATTTCATACTGATACGTTCTCAATTGTTACAAAACAGAATGCCATATACATGAGTTGTAATTAGTCAAAAGACATTTATCTCACACTTTAATACACTATTTTTTTGTATTTTTTTGGTGATATAACCACAGTAATGATTATAATTGTTAAAGTGTAAGTTTTATCTTAAAGCGTGTCCGTTTTGGTTCAAAGAAATAAAATAAATGGCCATCATTGATTTTTTTTGATAAAGTGGCTAGTGTATAATTGCCAATCCATGTTAGAAATAGAAAATAAATACAAAAAAGCACACGGGAAACATTTGTTATTTTTTTATTATGGCCCGGAATATATGTAAAACCAATGAATAGCCAACAAATCAACCTCATTCTGAGCTGTTCTGGTCACGTCCCACACCACCAAACCTGGAAATGACCATTATCATGATATGGGATCGTCTATTCTGAAAAAAATGTGCCGAAAAATAAAACACAACAACAACCAAAACCAAACAAACAAATAACAAGCAACAAAAAATATTAAAAATAAAAACTTTCCCAGGTGCGGCTCGAACTCACAACCTCCGCATGTCCACATAATTAAGTAGCCAGGCGAAAGCCCAGGTACTGTTTATAAAAACAGCGCGCTAACCTATTGCGCCACTGGGAAGGTGGGCGATCCAGATACGCATTTGATTAAAATACAATGATAATTATGTCTACGGATCGGACGATCCAACCGCAGAAAGTTAAGATGAGTCCTGAAGGAACTATGTATGATTCTGTAATATTTGGAAAATTTTGTTGGACGGAAAGCTAAAGTTAACTAGTATTACCTATAAATACAAAATAAGTGTGAAAATTGTCCACATTGTGCGTATTTTGGCCTTTAATTTTCCGCCCAATAGCTTACTGAAAACGATTCCGACAAAAGCACATCGCAGGCAAATGGTGACGTCAAGTGATGACATCATTATCGCAGTGTTGCCACTTTTCTATTCGTATCGAGTGAACTGGCGATCGATGTGTGTTTAAGTATCAATCATAATTTAAAACACAACGCGAGAATGAAACAAAATATGTCATCTTGTAAACTTATTTTCAAATTTATTATACTTTCATTAATCCATCAATATACAGTTTTGTCAGCAATGACAAAATAACAATAAACAATTTCGAGTTCAACACGATGGTTTCTTTCCTTGTAGTTGAGTACTTGGTGAAATATTAATCGAACAAATTGCTCCCTTCTCCAGCTGTAGCAAAATCCATAAAACATTTCGTCAAAACCACCTAGTAGATTCAACCAGGTCGTGTCACCTCTAGTACTCTTCCGAAGGTACAGGCATTGAATGAGGGGCATGTGCAGTGGGGTGGGTGGAATTAAAATTTCCACCGGCGTTTTAAACATATTGAAACATGTAGTCATAGCAGAGAAAAATCATCCTAGTCTTTGTGTCACAGTTACAATATAGCAAGAATTGTAATATCAAAACATGTAGGAATTTCTATTGTAATGAATATAATACCAGGCATCCAATCCACAATGACAACCTTTAATGTGAACAAAAGGCATTCAGGTTCGTGTAATTTTTGTGGTACAATCTGGTAGTAGGGCCTAAGGCTTTAAAGTAGACTTAGAATAGAAATCAAATACAACCAAACGACACTAAGTTTATCAGAGGAAGTTTTAAATGGAACCTATTTGTTCAATCCCCCCCCCCTGGACCGAACATATCTGTAGTAGTCCACGGAGGGCCCGTTCTCAACCTGAAAAATTTAATTAAACTTATTGTCAAATGTACGTCTGAGTGACGCCAGCTGACACAGAAGCCCTATAAAAAATTATAGTATAGACGAACAAATGAATCATTATCATGTGGATATCGGATGGCCGGATATCCATTAATTCCAAGTATTGTTTTGCGAAATGAGCTATGTACACTCGTCTGTTTATGTGCAGGTATAAGGGGGTTACCGAAAACAACCACAACTATAACAAAAAATTTCGTTGAGAAAAATAAAATCGACGAAATTATTCGGCCAAAAAAAGTTTGTTTGCCGTAAATCCGACAGTATAAAAACCGGCCGAGTCACAAATTTTAGCACACCCAAAAAAATTGCCGATCGTCCAATGATTTAATCACAATAAAAACAAAACTTTTTGTTTTTTGGTTTTAATTGAAAAAGCATCAAAATAAGCCAACAAACAAGCTAAAAAAACTATGCCAAGTTACAATAAAAGATCTTGCTATGTCAATTGACAAAAAAAAAATAATTAAATAGTAGCATGCTGTATCGCTTTAGAGTAAGGATTTTTTTGAAGTTCATTTATAAAAAAAAATAACAAATCCGAACCGACCCTAATATTTTCCTCTGTACGGCAAAGAAAACATAGTTTAGGCCCGTATGCTGTGTCTTGCTGTTTTGAATACGATCTAATGGTCAAGGATATTGTACAATGTAAACGTGCAGCAAAGGTCATCTAATTCTATTGGAATCAACTGAGAAGATACTAGATTACATGCATACGTAATATTGCATCAATGTATAGATAGCCATGAAAGCGCACAGAGATAACGCTCTCTGCTTGTGGTACTGGGGTTATTCGTGGTGTATTTTGATGTGAGGATAAAGGCGAGTCAGCATTTTATTGCCTCTTCATCTCTCGTGGTCTAAGCTCGGTAGCCATATATCTCTAAAATGTATAACAAAATAGCTTTGAAGTCTTGTCACCGGATTGTTGATATTCTAAAGAAAGGAAAAGGTAAGTTTTTTTATGATATTTTACCTAGAAAAAAAAATTGATAAATTACGTAGACCATTACTATACCATTATTATGGCCTACCCATAATATGGCATTATGGAATTAACATCCAGCTTATTTACGGGAATATGAGCATAGTAAGAGTATATAAAGGCTCTTTTCGTTTTCTGTGGTTTTCTAGTTGATAACTTCCGTATATTATATATTAAAATAAGTAATAAAACTTGCCTACGAGATCAGAAAAGTTTGACAAAATTTGGTCAAAATTACAAGATTTTCAAATTGATATTTACTAGAAAATCCCATTCATAATAGATCTATTCGGCATCTAGCTTAGAATGACCTATTAGTCGGTTGACGACGCATATTTAGGCATTTTTAAGAGGACAAACAGAACCATTTCAGGAAAGCACTATACAGTAAAAACGAAAGCACAATTCTTAGTAGGCATATAGCGGAGCGGCGAGCCTGGAAAGGCTCTAGTTTCGAGTACCCCTCCCCACCGTACAACAAAACACAACCACCCTTATTTGAAGGATAAATAAAAGATTTAAGAAAATGATGGTTGTGGTTGAAATATTTGGTGGCAGGGAGGATTTCTATGCCGAAAAATGATTGGCGCAGTAAGAGAATATTATTTTTTTATTTTTTTAGGTAAAAATATTAAAATCTTATTTTATTGGGATCCTTTGGTATGATATAGGTTTTATTAAATTGAATAAAGGGTCAGAAGACTCGTGTGGGAAATGTGATTAAAAAAAGATGCTTTTTTTAGAAAAAAGGTGATTTTGGGAGGAACTAAAAATTTAGACCCTTTATATATGATTAAAACAGAAGAAATCTATAATATAAATGTCAGAGATTGATAGTATTGCATGATGATTAAAATTGTTTTGCTAACAAATTAATAAATCTGAAATTCTAGTTTTTAGCTCAAAAACGTGATTTTTTTACCCAAAAACACCCCTGCCACAAAGTTTTTGACCACAACCATCAATTTTTAAAATTATTTATTACTATCTTTCGAATAGAAGTGGTTTGAGTTTGTGTAGGGGAAGGGTGTTGTCGACATTTGCAGTCCAAACCGCTCCACTAATAAGCTTTATCTCTTGTAATTTTATTTTCTATAATAGCGCGGGGCTCCACCCGCCATTGACAGAAAACAGATATACCGTACCATGGTTACCATATACTGAAAACGGGTTTATTTCTAAACGAATCGTAGCTAATCGTGTATGCGCACCGCGTACAGTTACGATGTCAAGGTTGCATTTGTTATAGTGTTATTTTCCCAAGACCGATCTTCCAACCATGTGACCAAGCCGTTCCATTAGCATGGAGAGGAGGCTACTTACCAAGGAAAATATCAATAGATTTATTGGATTGAAAAAAGGCCACCACAAAAAATAATTACGTTAACCCTATCCATTATACGCTGATATTAACATCCATGTTACATCAGTCTGTCCCTGATTACATTTACTCACCCCACTGCTGATCTTCATGAAAGAAAGTAAATAAAAAATAAATGTGGCCTCTGCAATGATGGTAACTAGCCACACTCCATTGATTTTAAAAGATTATAGCTTTGTGATTCCATTCACTTGCCGATTTCACAGGTTACGATTTCAAAGCCTTTTCATTTCAACTAATACGCAAATGATTCGATTCCCGGCTCTTTTTAAATTGAACATTCAAAATAGCTGCTTCATTAATTCAAAAGGTATTCAGAATTGGTCGGTTGTAAAGGGTTTGCAGAGGGCAGCTTATACTTACTTACAGGACAGTATACCTGTTCAGATTATAAATGACCGAAGGTTGGACAAAAGTAATATCTTTGGACAACTGGCAAATATATACCAGAAGACAGTACATCTTTACTTTTGATCATCATCCCTGCCCATCCAAGCACCAAAGATCGCTCTTCAGAAAACGTACTATACCTGTTTTCATTTTATTTTCCATTCAGGAAGAGATCGTACGTTATTTAACAGACTACAAAGGATTTGTTGACACGGAACAAAAACACGCTCATGTGTGAACTTGAAACTATACACAGGCTTTAACTCTCTTGAACTGTATGTAGTATAGGCGGGCTGTTTTCCACTGGACAGTGATTGCATGATTAGCTATGATTGGTAATGTCATCCATGATAATAGAGTACATACGGGCAACTTTGTAATCTTTGGCGCCATTTGAATAAATGATGTGAAGACTGTATGTGAACTCTTAAATCAACTATCAAGTAAGTGTTTTAAATAATATACCGGCTAGGTAAAGACAATAACTTAATTCGATGATTCAATGAAAGAATCGGCGAATAACACTTATTTTAACAAATGTAACTTGTTAATCTATAGGCCTACCGTTTACTTGTACGTAAAGTGCGCGTTGCAAGCTATAACCCTTTTAGTCCGGCATAAATATTTTAACGCCCACACAAGTTTAATTTTGGTAGTGTTTACCGTTCTAAACACTGTTATATGTATTAACACGTTTTCACTTCCTTTAAAGGTAGTTCGATCAATGGGGTTATTTTGGTATCAAATGGAAATTCTACATATCTGGTATCTAATCACACACAGATTTGCCTGATCTCATGGCACTGGCACATTTTCATGAAATATGAAATTTCTTCAATTTGCTCTCAATGATAGTCTAGGCAATTGGAAGAAGAGAGATACATTTTACACATAAAAATAACATGCTCAAAAACAGATAGGGACGTTAATAAGATGTTACGGACATCCAGGTAATTTGTAGGCTAACTTTAAAGTTTTCCATAACTTAAATCAACAAATGTGTGAATATCATAATTTCGTACCCATTGATATTAAAACCAAAAAAGTTACAGACCGGTCAAACAGTGTGCATGCCATGGGAAACATGCATACGGCGTGCGTTTTCTTGTGTTAAACGCCATTCCGTCGTCTGCTGAATTAATGTCGCCGGCGACATTAATTATAAAATCGTTCTGTTTACCCATAGCTACACACAAGGGCGCTGATTTGGTCTTAATCATTTCAGGTGAGGGCTAATGTATGTAAAAGCTCTACAACCATGCAAAAATATAAATTTTGAAAAATCTTGAGGGCGCACTATTTTTCAAATGTGCCAGTGTCTCTTAAAGTAATGCATTTTAGTGCAAGGACACTTTAATGCCCATATTCCATGAGTGTTACCATATCTCAACAGAAAGGTATTGTTACATAACATGTAACAATATAATGGTAGGTAAAATGCTCTGTTAGTGGTACATGATATCAGTAACGTCGCACACCAATGTTCACGAAGCCGCGAAGAGAAGTTATCTTTGAACTGTTTTTAAAGTGGGTTCATTTATCATTTTCTTTGTTGGAGTTCAAGGCCTTTAAAAATAGTTGCGTACATTATATATTTTTAATCAATGAAATTACGGACAAGGCTAACTGCCATTTTACTAAATTTAACTGCAATAATGATAATGGTTTGTGTGATCCGAATAGAAATGACTACACAGGGAATCGTGCGTATGAGTATTGAATGGTGTGCCATATAATTTAAAGGTACATCACTGGTCTTGTTCTTTGACCTGATTTGTTAACAACTCCTTTTTTCTTTTATTTTATATAAAGGAAATTATATAATTCAAATCATTAGTCCTGAATTTATAAAAGTATTATTTTATGATTGATTCTTTCGCCCCATACTCTCTTAAAGACACTATCTGTGATCCACCTGAAAAGGTCAAAATATTTGAAATTTGCATAAATAGCTTACAAGTGAAGGATAAGTCTGCAGAATTCTCAATAGAAACAATGGCGGAAAAGGGAGAATCTCCATTCAATTACGTGTTGTAGTCTGACTCAGAGATTTCGAAATATTATTTTTTTTGTGTAATAATGTAAAATAGTCAACTAGAACTAAAGATAGTAACCTAAAATGTACAATTCCGAAATTTGAGATGAATCGGATTTTTCGTTTTGGTGCAGTAAACATTTATGTGTAGTATTACGTCCCATAGGATACTGTGTATAACAAAATTTCCGGATCCGGAATTTTATAACAAAGTTGTGATTTTCTATATGAAGGAATTCGATTTAAGCTTAGCAATTTCACACAGTGAATAGTATATATACAAGCATTATGTACATGCAAAAAACACGATTTTTTTGGAAATTGAGGGCGCCCTCCTCAGGAAATCTCTGAGCCGGCCTTTAAAAGGACTAAACTATTCGATTTTGTTATTATTAGGTTGCTTTTGGCCTTGTCACTTGCAGGGTATGTTAGGATATAAAAAAAACTTCTTACAGACATGCAAAAATCTGATTTTTGATTATGTTTTTCGATTTTCTGGTTTAGCAAATCACTGATAGTGCCTTCAATGTAAACAAAATGAAAAATTTACTCTACAAAATAGAATGAAATTCGTTAAGTAAAATAGAGTAAACATTCACTCGAAAAGAGTGATAAATCACTCTGAAAGAGTGGAAATCCACCCTATATTTATAGGTTAAAAAATCAACACGATTGATCACCGTAGGCAATCCATGCATTTTTCAGAGTGAAATTTCAATTCTTTTCTTATCTTTCGGAATGATTTTTTCACTCTTTGGTAGTGATCTTTCCATCCTTTGGATTGAAGTACGAATTTCACTCTTGGAGAGCAAATATTTCACTCTCTTAAGTCTTGGAATATTGAGGCACGCATCTCTGTAAAGTTTTAAGATTTTACACCCTTGGCCTTCAGAATTGGACATGACCAACCAACTTAAATTCAGTGTTTAATTCTTTTGATCAATTTTGAAGTCCCAACATGGATCCTTTCTTTTATAAGCATGGTCGATTTAATGGCATGGTACAGATATAAATAGTTGCGCGTCAATAAAATTTAAAAGGGCAAGGCTTGAAGAATGAGAAAAATATGGAGAAATATTCTTTGAAAGTTAAATTTAGATCTCATTCATTGGCTGATTGGTATCTTTTTATACTGGTAGCCATAGTTTCATATCCAAGGTAATTTCGATCGAGAACATAAGGGCAATGTGGGGGACATGTTTCTTTGCAAAATCAGCGATGGCTTTACTACCAATAATCATATGTTATTAAGAGTAGTCAATTACTGTATTGTATGCTATCTATTCGCCAGCTATTATGCTCAGCTGTTCAATATATAATGGGAAAAATTTAAATAAGGTTATATTATGTGGCGATGTGGAGACCACCACAACGATTTGGCTATCGATTGTGATAAGAGCAATTCAATAGTAGACTCATGATAGTTGCGGGCGTACATTTCAGAGACTTTGAAATTCCAGATGTATTTGAAGAATCTCTGATAGAAGTATAAGACCTGAAAATTTAATTTGAATCCCATTCTCGGTTTGCATGAAAAGTCACAAAAACCTCTCCGTTGCGGAAGCATTCACAGAAAGTCTAATTTTAGAGTTAGTTCTATTTGAGTCAATGCAGTTGCTCTGAAGTGTTCAGATCTGTAATGGAAACTGATTCATCTTTGTTTACAGACTTTATTTGTTTCAAACAACGAAAAGTAGCACGGCGTGGTTGAAAGTGGCATTCTTTTCGGGAATGTACGTCAGCATGTTAATTTGATTCTACTTGTGTCAATCTAACACTGCACTGGTCTGGCTTCAATAGAGTTCCACCTTAACACTAAGATTGGTATTAAAGTTAGTTGGTGTAGCATCCTACATCAAACTAGGAGTGATTATTGTTGCTTTTGCTGATTTTCATCTCAAAATAATATATCACTTTGATCTACAAAGAAGTCCAACAAAGTACTGTCTTAAGCTATTTTAGATATTGTGTTGCTCCCATCCGTCAAGCTTAACACCAGTTTTGACTTTTTGCAGTGAAATTCTTTCACCTTCTATATAGTCAGAATATCAACGTGACATTTATTGAGTTAAAGCAATATTAGCACATTTTTTTGAAGAGCGCCCTCAATTTTTCAAAAATTTTGAGATTCTTACACGGTTTCATTGGTAAAGGGCTAGTAAACTATACCTGTGAATGGTTAAGCTCGAAAATGTCTATGTGTCACAAACGAAGGAATTTTGTAATTAGAATAATTAATATCGGGATCCCGATAATAATTCACAGCCTTCCAATTATGTGAAATAGCCGGGAAATAGCGCCATGTACATATCTACGCTCATCCATATAGATGTTTAATTGGTTCAGGCAAGTCAAGTTAGAGGTTATTTTCTTAAGGTGGCAATATTTCATCATGGACGGACATAAACGTAGTATTTCCAGCTCTGCCGTTAAGTCCAATCTGGGATCCCAATTTTAATTACAAAATCGCTTATTTTATGATAAATACGCATTTTTCAGCATTCTCGTTTGCAGGTATAGTTTCGTAGACAATTACCAACATAACTCTGCAAAATATCAAATGTGCTAATATTGCTTTAAATTAAATGGAATTGAAATATATTTTAAACTCATTATAGTTACACATTTTGAAAGATTTTATCTGCAATAACAAAACTATTGAACGTATCTCAACTACATCTTCGGGTTTTGAAATTTTAGTAGAACATATCTCCTCAAAATGAAATCACACCCACTAAAATAAGCTAAAATATGCATGAAGTGATACAGGATAAAAGACTATAACCATATACTCCAGAAGAGTGAACATTTTACTTCAAAAGAGTGAACATCCACTCCAAAAGAGTGACAGTCACTTCGAAAGAGTGAACTTTCAAGGGTAAGTATTGCCTACAGTGATCATTGTCTGCCACCTGAAGAACCATTTCAAGAGCCACTCACCAAAGACTTGGCATAATAATATGTTTGATGGGAATTTTGACGAATGGCCCCCAGCTTATTGCACTTGAGACTTCTTGGCATTTCGACGGCGACATAAGGTATACACAACTTTGACTACTGTTTTGCTCAACAGAAAGGGTTGTTTTTTAATCAACATTGAGTCAAGTATTTTAGACTGAGTAATTTGTTTTCACTTTTTTTATCCACAGCAGATACAAATTGCTACACCTCTATGAAGTCTGAGAGAAGCTACAGTCTTCTTGTTGCATTATGTTGATAAGTTCATCATTTGTGAACATATTTACCCAGTTTTGGGTGTATTTCTGCGTCATAGGGCTTGGCATTATTGCTTTTCTGACCTACTATGTGTTCAAAGTTGTTGAGGTAATTGTATTGCAGTTGTTATGAATTTTCTGTTAAATTGAAAATGACTTATTACTTCTGTGCAAGAATTTTTTATGAGTTTTAAAGATTCTAAGAACTTGAGAAAAATGTTTGAAATCTGCAGATCTTCAGGCAAACTTTGGCATAAATTAAAAATAAAAAAGATCTGATAACTTTCAGTAAAACCAAAAGATGAACATTTATATTCGTGATTTGCAGATTTTGTGTACATTTTCTTAGAAGTAAATTTTGAACTCATATACTTCTTTTACTAATGTCTTCAATTTATGTTGAGCAATCACAATTTAAATAAGTACGATTTCTCTTGATAATTAAAAATTGCCAATTTTATTTTAACTACAATTTTGGTGTGATTATTCAGTATATTCTAAGTGTGTTAATCGTACATTGTTGGGTGGGCGTAGCTGGGGCTGCACCATTGTCGGGGGCGGGTAATCACGTAAACGGTTTTCAAACAAGAATTTAAAAAATTACGCCAGGGTCAATTAGAATGCAAGCAATCACAAGGTCTGAGTGTCGCCTTGTAATCATAAATTGAACATTACACACCACCTAAAAAAGTCTCGTTGAACAACAAGCACTGAAAAGAAATGAGTCATTATGTGTATTGTATTGTTAGAATAGTCGGACCAAAAAAAAATGTTGTACAAAATGTGATTTTTTTTTGAAATCACTATTTTATGTCTCTACAAATAAAGCCGATTTTTATATGCAAAAATCCCAAACTTCAGAAGCTTTATCGCCACCAAATGCCTGTATAGCCGAGCGTACTGGCCGACTGTGGTGTTTCAGGGTCAATTACAAACCTTTGTCCAAGGTGTATAAATGCGATGAATTCGTGAGCATGAACTAATAGGAAGGTATAAGTTATTAACTAAAAATTTGCCAAGAAATAATGAGTGACAACTGTCTTTCGCTTTTAAATTCAGACGTACAGTGCTAGAGCTTAATGTCAGTAAAATATGTTTATAGGTATTTCGTTTCAACACGGGAGTGGTTCGGAATTTGGAGGCTGATGGAGGCTGTAATTTAATCCTTTAGGGTAAGTGGTATATTGGAAGTGTGTTGATTGAGAGGGGCTCGGTGTCTGTGTCAGCTCCTGATCGGAATTATGACTTTTAGTCGGGTGTTAATGAAAAGAGAAATTAAACATTCCTTTAAAAGGGACAGGCGTGCAAAATACAAATTTCCAATTGAAAGGTACGAATAGGTTATACCCCGGGGTTATACTTATAGGCTATGGCAGTTATATTTCCACAATAAACACCTGATCTTCGGAGCGCGGAAAGAAATAGACAATGTCTTTAGATAAATCAAGGCATTTTTGGCAAAACGTAATATTTGAAAATGATTAAAAAAAAAGGTAAATATATTTTAAATTGGCAGGATAGCTTAAAAGTGAATAATACGTCGAGAATATTCTCTAAGTGATTTTTTTACAAGCGAACAATTGATAGAAAAGGCGAAAACAACAGTGCCAATATGAATCTCCACCCACAATAAATTTACGTGTTGTAGTAAGTGTCTTGTGTTCCTTATTAGGTTGCTTTTGGATCTATAACATGTGGGCTATTAGCATAAAATAAACGTGTTACGCACATTTTGCCCCCCCAAAATCTGATTTTTGACGATTCTGGTTTGATTTTCTGGTGAGCAAATCACTGATAGTGCTTTTAATTCAAATTTTCATACAACTTTTTAAACGTTTTTAAAACAAAATCAAAAACAAGTGTCGAACTTTCCTTTCCAAAGGAATTTTATTTATAGTACACCGCCAACTGCGGCTGAGGCGGTGTCAAGCATGTTTAAACATCCGTGATTCACATACAATCATATAACGATTTAAGGAAGGTATCCAGCAAGCTCTAGAAAACATTTTCTGATATTTCCGATTTTTTTCCCCCCAAAACAAATTTTTTCGTCTTGTATTTCTACTTTGTGAACATGCTTTTTTCTAATGCACTTCAGGTTTTTTCGTAAGGCCTATCTTATTGAGTATATATACCCTACAACTTCACATCTATCCTAAAGTATCACCCATGTAGATTTAGAACATACAAAGGAGCACGTCCTCGCCTGTTATTCATACAAAAAAAATCATAAAACATACCCTTACATGGAGTTTTGATTTTTCAGCTCCAACGTTTTTTTCGGAATACAAAGATATCCTTTACAACATATACAATTTCAGAATTTTTTTCAGCAAGATTCATTTTTACGTGTTAACCAATGGCTATTTCTAAATTTTGGGATTTCTTGGCCACACCTTCTGTCGCCAGCAAGGAAAGTTAATTACACCCTCTATAGATTTATCTTTGTTGTTTTAACCGACCGTCGTGTGTTTGAGTGTATATAACCGCTCACGACGTCAAAGCCAGTGTGATAAGTGATCGCTTTGTATTTCCTAGTCTTTTGAACCTTAATACTTTTGTCAATATACTTTCAGGTTTACTATTGAGTACATATCCCTATGCATATATACGTAAAAATTGCACATCATTTCATCAGCTATCACATCATGTAGATTTGAGGATATAAAAAGCACGAAATATATTTTCTGCACAACACTATAGCAAAGGTAGGTCAAACCCAGTGCGGTGGCGGCCAAGCTTCACATAGCGCAAAACTGCCGAACGAGTCTTGGCCGAGCCTGAACAGTGACCGTAATTTGAAGCACTGTGCGCGTTTATAATAGATCAAGTGAGTGTCGAGTGGGAATTCCCGTAGGAGTCGAACCGATTTCCCTAAATTGCCTGCCTTTATGTCGTGTTGCCTAATTGTTCTGCAAAAATCGTTTTCAATACCGGACAGAGAGGAGTGCTACATGCAGTCACGAATCATTCCAGGTTGTGCATTAGGCTTACCCTAGTCCGGTCTGTACTCATGTCCCGCACTATAAATAGCGGCGACCCTGCGATTGAACATGAAGTCAAACAAGCCTCGTTCAAAATGGACTCCCGTTTGTACCATTATTCATACAAAAAAATTCTTAGACTGTAGTTGATTCATTCAACTCCAACAGATTTTGAGGTTGAAATATTGATATTAAACAGATTTTCGACTTTAGAAATGTGTGCAAGTTTTCGTGATTACGTGCTTAAACCTATGGGAACGGCAAAACGGCGACGCTATCTTGGCCGGGCCCCCCTGTCCAACCAAGCGAATAGAGCGGGTAGCTCAAAAAAAAAAAAAAAAAAAAAAAAGTCGCTCACCACGCCCAAAAGGTATGACCGCGAAGCAATCTTTGATTACATGTACAGCCACTGGTCGGTCCCAGGGGTGTTTTTGGACTGCGCCCCGGTAATTTGGCCAAAAATCTTGTAAAATGCGCTTAAAATCACCAATTTTTTACCATTACTAAACCTTTCCAGCCCCCGGGTAATGTTGTCATTTTTCAGGGCATGAATCCGCCCTGTACACTCAGCCCGTAAAAGGGGAAAAAGCACTATTTGGTCGATGTTTTTTGATAAAAAGGTCCAAAATTTGAGAAAGATGACTAAAAAGTCCACATTTTGGTGATGAGATGTTCAAAACGTCCAAAAAAGGACGCATTTTAAAGGGTAGGTCACTTTTTGGCACCAAAATGTATGAATTTGAGACGGGGTCTTAGATTTAGGTCTTTGAGTTAAGGCCTTAGTTTTAGGGTCTTATGGTTTTCAGTCTTAGTTTTGGGAATTTATAACACCCTTAAAAGATCGTTGAAGGTTTATATAAGATTAAGGCTCTTATGTAATAAACCACAAAATCGGACCCACAAACTATGGTCGTTCACGTTTGCCGATCTATGCAGTTTGACCTTATAGCTCGATATATTGCATTCAAAATGATTAATTCCATTATTGAAAACAATAACAAAACAAAACAACGGTTAACACAAGACAATTATTTGGCGTTTGCACTGCACAAAACATCCATCATTGACATTGGCGATATAGTGAAATACATTTACGAGGAAGTCACATGAATTTTGTCTTCTGTTCCCAAACTTGCTTTTTAATTTCCTCCCACTTCTTGTTTTAGCTTGTCATTGTTATATTTTTTCTTTTGTTATCAAAAATCAATCGCACTCAGATGGTGGCGAAATTTCATTAGATTGGGCTGACAACGATGAAAGGAGCCCGTTTGAGATTGGAAAAAGGCCTACAGTAATCATACTACCTGGCTTGGCAGGTAAATACCATAATCGCATAAGTTTTGTTATACTTACGTTTCCGCTATATTAAGTACTAAGGAGGTTTGACTTCATGAACTCTAAAAACTTGTTGAAAAAGTCGGTGAAGTACTTATTTCCTGCAAAACGTATTTTGTTAAAAGTTATTAACAAACCGATTTCACAATAATTTAGTCCGCTTATAAATCGAAGCATTTACCTGACATTTACCGTAATCAAAAATAATGTTACTTCTTGAGATTTTTAGCATAATAAAATGCAAGCTTGAGTACGTAATTTCCATGGCCCGTGAACAAAAATGTTCTACTACTTGATAAATTTTACCCAATATGTCAGACTAGTTTGTACAAATGTTACGATAGATAAGCAAAGCATGCCATTTTTAGGCCACTTTTTAATATATTTAGTACAGCAATTGGGTAAGGCAACTTTATCTTGCTTGCCTCGTCGGCGACTCAAGTGATATTTGGGTAGCTGTTATGGGGACGGATACAGTGTGTTGATAGCCTGATAGGAGTAGTTGGGCCATCTGCCGGCCTGGTTGAAACAAAATGATTGTGACGATTTCCTGATGGCAGCGTTATCAATAGAACAGCGTTTTCAAATGCCGGTATTATTATTATTTTAATTAAGAGTAGGTCTGCCTGGAAAGAAAGTCACTCTTGCAATTAATCATGTCCTTTTTTCTCAACAGGTTCGAGTAGTGAATTTTATATAAAGTGCATGGTTAAAGCAGCACTAGATTTAGGCTATAGAGCGGTCGTTTTTAATAACAGGGGCCTTGGTCAATCAAAACTGAGGGTAAGTACATTGTAAAGAATTACCGCAAAATTTAGTGTAGCATAAACCTTGTCTCATCGAGTGACGTCATTATGTGTGGGGACTTGTGGGGACTTTGTCTACCAAACCCCCTCTCTCTCACTCTCTCCCCTTTCTCTTTTTCTCTCTCCCACTCCTACATACCCTTATCGCTGTCTCGTTCTCTCTTTCTCCCTTCGCTTAATGCTTGTATTTCCTCGTGCTATTATTTTCATGATGATGATAATTATGATTACTATCTTATCATTTGAAACTGTGAACTGTTCCTTAGACTCCAAGAACATTTGCCATGGCCAATTCGGAGGATACTCGCACAGTGGTATCTCACGTTAAAGCTACATACCCTCTTGCACCGTTGATAGCTGAAGGATTTTCGGCTGGAGCGTAAGTCTTTCATTTTTTTTTAAGTTGCGTCGATATTTTTGATATAAGTTGTCATTCTGCAGAGCAAATGTATCTGAAAAAAAAACTCTAACAGAACCTCAATAAGAAATGGTTGCGATATTATCACAGAGTATAACAAATTAAGATAACTTACCATCTTCTTCAATTAAAAGTCTTCTCAAAACATTGAACGAAAAACTATTTGCATCCCACGTTTTATTTCGATTACTATTAGTAAAGTCATTGAAATATTTTATACACGCCCCAAAGGAACACTATGTATAATTTAACCCTCGTCTTACAACGGAGATGGAGATGGGAGGGGGTGGTCATCACCCTCCTTAATGAACTGTCCACCGGTGCGCAAACGCTTCCAGGCAAATGTCATTTTAGCGAAAAACAAACAAACAAACAAAAACCTGAAGGTATACTGTTCACCGGGGTTAGGGTATGCCATCAAAGTTGATGGTGTGAGACAGGAGAGGGTTTGCCAGCTGGCCACCCTAGAAATTATTTTATGGTATGATTCTGAAAATTTTCTTCATATTACAGCTCCAAAATTTTATTATAAAACTAATTTGCCATCATTTAGAACCGAAAACCGCATAAATATCTGACATTCCTACCTTTTTGGGGGGCAAATTGCATTTTCGCTATAGTAAATCGGAACACGCACCTTTAACAGCTTTTAACCCTCTTACATTTAAAAATCTATTTTTCCTACCCAGTGTAACTTTATTTCACTACCTGGAACACTACGGCGACGACTGTCATTTACTCGGTGCCATGCTTGTGTCAGTACTATTCAACGGCTTCGACTCTACTCGTTCTATAGAAAGATTTCCAAACGTAGCTCTATTTAATAAGTTCTTGACCAAGCACCTACTAGAGGGCGTAGTTATACCGTAAGCTGCTTAAAACAAAATATAAGAAAGAGTAAAACAAACGATCTTTTGTTTCTAACATAGATTTGTTTTCGTTATAAATTATATAGCAACAATGCTTACTTTCAACTTCGCTTATATAGAGGCAGGATAACAAAGTAATTCACAGACAAAACCGACATAAACCTCTAACAACAGTTCTTTATAGGCCTAAGGTACTAACCCTGACTTAAATCATTATAGTAAGATTTCAAATTGAGTGAGACCTGATTAAAAGTTTTTAGGTCTGTCCATTCACCGTGAGAGGTAAGAGGATTTATTTCATGGCCACAGGTAAAAAAGTGTGTGGTACTCAAATCAACGTACATGAATTGACACTGCAAAATATTATCCCGTACACAGCAAGGAGAAGAAAGAATGCAAAGAATGCAAAGCGGATTATGAGTTTGACTTTCCAGCCAACCACGGCATTAATCCGGGCATTATTCTTTCATCATTAACAGACCATGTAAAAACTGAATTCATTAGTTTCCAGTAAGCTGATTCTATGCATTAACTTTGTACCATCGGCCACAATATGTTTTGTAATAGCAACAAAGACCTAGTCTCCACATGGCCACGGATTGAACCTCACATCAACACCACCCCTATGGAAATATGCAAGAACTCTCACTTAATTTGAAATCTACTATACTTTTCAAGACTGATTTCTTTTCCTTATATCTTATGTTTGGAATTTGGTTGATTCACAGAAATTTAACGAGCCTGCGCCAGAATGAAGAACTCGACATAGAGAGCATTCTTAAGGTAGATGAAGCAGTCATTGTCCATTAACGTCTAACCGTAATAATATTTTGAAAGGGGGGAACCACTGTAGAAACTTCACTGTACTGACATGACTGACAGTTATAAAATATTTTATTTATTTTGAACGTGAGTAAAGATTATTACAGATTATTTTTTCCATGAAATATACACTGCACAAGGCCATACTATGCTTTGTTGTAGAATAGATGGGAAGAATAACAGGAACAAAATAGAATGATTTTACACTGTTAGATATAAATTAGCGGTTTCCTAGTTACTAGCAGTTGTATTTATCCTCGAATTACCTAAATTTATACATATTTTGATAAACAGATGTTGTTAATGCTTCATATTTAAACCACTTGGAACTGAGAGATGTATTGTACGTTTGCCCGTTTAATTTGAAAACGATAAAAAAAGGTCCATTGACAGCATACCCAGTCTAACAAGTGTAAGCGCCTGGAAGAGGGGAAATCTACGAAGATTTTGCAGTACACGTATGAGGAAATTAATACACATGTTTGTAATTCAGAAACTCTTACATTCTTCTACAGTGAATGATGCAAATAAGACCTCACACGATCTAGTGGTTTTGACAGGGGGTATGATAAGCATTAGATAATGCTTTACGTGTTTCTATTTATTATATACAACAATCTTTCCATGTTTACAGGTGACTTGTAAGTCATGACAAATGCTACAAGCACTATGAGGCAACTATAATATATTGTAATAATAAGGTATCTTTGCTATGACAACAACCACGTGATCCATGTAAGCGCCAATTAATTGCTACTAACCTTGGTCTTTTTCGTTCTATCATGCTTATAGTCACGAACTATACGTCAGTACCACACTTTAACAAAACCAAATGTTGGCTACAAAGACTGGAAACACTTATATAGTGAATGTAGCATTGATGGTAGAAGCCACAAGCTTAAAGTACCTACCCTAATTTTGAATGCAGGAGATGATCCGTTTACTCTAAGATTGTAAGTAAAAAAAGATTAAATGGTAAAATAAAGCTTTATTTTATTTTGAGGGGGGCAAAGCCTGATAATATTCTAAATGGACACATAATTATAGGGCGCTTTTACGGAAGTAAATAGGTTAATTGGCCAAGACTGTTCCTCCAGTACAACAAGCATGCAGAGAATACCAAAGAAACACCTGCAGACATATCTGAAATTTTCAGGTGATCCAGGTGCATGTATAGTGTAATGGTCAATGCTTGGATGATCTGGAGGGAAAAACAAGAAGTTATAGGGCGCTTTAACAGGAGGTCATAGTTAAAATGCCCAGATTTGTCATCCAGATCCAATCCAGGAGTGCAATGGTTTTTGGGGTGTATAATTAAATGGGCTGGTTGATATTAGAGTGTATCGGTGCGCCTTGCTACAGAGCGCATAGCCTCTGTAGCCATGGCGGAGTACGTCAAGGGTATTATGTTTTATAGAGATTAATTTTGCAGGGGAAGTTTGGAGTTTTCCGTGACATTCAATACAAAACCAACAATTACAAAAGCAAAGCTGAAATTCATCACCTGAAATTTGGATGTAAACAAAGTTGCGGGTGTCAAATTCGGAACCCAATGTTATTGCATGGCAAGGTTAAATGTTTCAATCATGCGTGACTGGACACTGTAATTACTGTTTCATGGCTAGCACTAAGGAGCATTATTTTGCATTGATTTGAATTTGAAATGTGTGAAAAACAATTTAAGACTTATAGTTACCCCCGATGCCTGTAAGTTAGTCATGAAAGGTACCCACACTATGACTTGAAATGCATTGAAAAAATATATCTATGTATATAATCTTCCTGCGAGATGGCCAAGCGCAAGATAGTGTTGAAAAAAAAAACCATGTGCAGCGTGGCCGGGATCGAACCGCGACCTTGTATTAAATGCACGCCGCTCGAAACGACTGAGCTATCACGCAGGTTCGTAGAAGAGCGATAATATCATCTATAGTGTTTAGGTTCGAAAGGGTCTTTACGTACGCCTTCAAAGTGCATTGAAACTCGTCCCTTCTACTACAAGTATAGTCTCACATCTTGATAGATTCGCTGTGACAACGGAGAAACGAATGCTTGCTGCTTTGCCGTATGTAGTTATAAACCGGTAACGAGGAATAGTTGGGTGTCACGTGTCAGGTACCAGGTAACGTATCAGGTATCAGGTATCGGTTTGCTCTTCGGGGGCGGACCGATAATACAAATTCGACTATGTTAAATCAAGGTCTGTACTTATGACCCTCTGCCCAGAGTGCTATTATTTTTTCCAAAGACACGGTTTATTATGTCTGAACAGTACAAAATTTACCTTTTCCCTACGGATTCAAAAACCGACGTCGATGACGAGTAATCGGTTGTTTTTTTCAATTTGGAGATACGTACGGTCATTTTTACCTGAATGGGTCCCCCGAAGCAAAATAATACACCATCATGCCGTGACGTCATCAATCTTATTTTTTTCTCAAAAATTGGCTGTTAGTCTCAGAATAAATTCTTTTAAGAATTAACATCTGTCTATTGTTTCTTTAATAATTAATCTTCAATTGTCCCCCATGAATGTGAAAAAGAGGGTCCATAAGTCTACAAACTGAAAACAAAGTCACCCGGCTAAATACACTTACCGTGGACTTTAATGCGCATACGGATCCCCTTTTTAGTTAATAGCAGGCTTACGGCCCTTGCGCAGCCGGCTGCGGGGGTTATGCGTCAGCGTGGGCAGGGATACAAAGAAATGCACCGTGCAACAAATATCTGAACTGTTCAGGGTGACCAGGTGCATGTATTGTATTCTTTCGGCATGCTTGTATGATCTTGTAGGGGCAAACAAAAGTCCGTTCAACATAATAATCCAATCATAATCAATGAGATTTATAAAGCACCTTTTACAATGTAGGCCAAAGGCGTGAAAGAAGAGAAGAAGAAAAAACTATAACTTAGACTATTTGAGATTTCAGTTGCGTCTGAAAGTGGTAACGTTGTCTTGGTTACATAATTCACCTTCCCGTGAAAGGGCCCTAATAGCCTATGTTGAATGACCTTTTTTTTTTCCCTCCAGATCATCCAACATGCGAAGAACAAAATACATGCACCTGGTTCAACCGGACAGTTCAGGTATTTCTGCAGGTGTTCTTTATGCACGCTTGGGTGTTCTGGAGGCATGTCTGGGCAATACCCTATTGACATCCGTGAAAGCGCCTTATACGGATAGATTAAAATGAGTAAAATACATTACCGATCACTCCATACCTGTACTTCAACATCATTCATCTGACTTTCTCCTTTTTTACTTACTCCTTTTTAGCCATTCAATAGAAAATAAAGCGGCAAGATAACGTTATTTTATTATTTCTATCCCACGGCGGCCACAATGCATTTCTGAGGGGTCTCATACCAACTGGAAGGAGCTTCGATGTCGAAGTATTTTTCTCATTTATCGCAGCAGTATGTCGCAAAACGGATGTCAACAGATTTTATAAAGACAACATAAGTTTAACAGACTTTTATTCTGATCTTTTATTTTAAGGATATATTTTAATATGGCATAGTTCTCTCCAAACATTATTGAGGGACCAAACAACACATTCATCCCTGCACGCATCCAATGCTGTCCAACATGGTCAATGAATGATATTTAGAAAAGATACACTCACATCATGTTCCGAACGAACTGTGTACCAAAAATGTTGCACGTGCAAAAATAACAAAAAGGGCACCAATATGTATTTAACAACTCATACCAACTTATTGTTCTTGCAACGTAAACTGGAAGTCTACATTTTTGGAAATCTTATACACAAGGATGTCTGATATGCCAAATCCAAAAGCGGTAGACGTTTCATACCGGTTTCATATAGAAGTCCGTTGATGCAAAGGAATATTGCCATTCTTTCCGTCAAGCGCTACTACTGCACAACGTCATACAGCGTATGACGGAATCAATTGTATACCTCATTTGCATTCCATGGGACTTCTATAGGAAACGTCTACCCAAAAGGAGACAATATTCAGGGGGGGTAAAATTCCTATAGGATGAAGCATAAGAAACAATTACATCATTTTAATATACCTGGGTCATTTTTTTTTCTCCAAGGTGTGCAGGTTCCACACAGATCATTTGAAGACATGCAATGAAACTCCAAATCATAAAAGGGACAACTACTATACACTACATACAGGGTGGCCAAATTCACTTATTTTTTTTAATGAACGGTCATTTGAAGATTACTTCTCTAACGTCAAAGACTAATCCTATACTTAGAAAAAATACATATAGGATATGGGTTTCTGTCGCAAAGTTATGAGCAAATATTAAGAATCCGGTTATTATACAGAGTTTAATATGCATATTTAGAAATTGCCATGTATTGCCATTTTTGGGTAAGATGACACCTCTATATATAACTTAACAGTGTACAAAGGTCCTCCTTACTTATTTAAAGTGAAATTTGTATTGCATAGCTACATTAATATTTTCATGTTGAATGAACTTCATACGAATATGGCAAAAATTATAATGGAATGGCGCTATTGCGGCACATGGTCTTCATGGTCTTGAACTCTTGTACAAATGTATTATTTTTCAGGACTCATATCTTCTCTAACAAAAATAAATCATTTACTCCTCTAAAAAAAATGTCAGTCAATGAAAGGATATCTGGTCCGAGGCCACTTAATAGAAATCTTTTTAAAATTGTCAAACGTCAAATGCCAATTCCCATGTCCCCTACAAATTTAAAGGTCCTGATACGCATTTGCCAGCTATACATTATTTTTAACAACATTTTGTTTGTTGGGGACCTTTGGAATTTCCTTCATTCGCATTTGAACTTTCGACAATTTTGACAAGATTTCTATTAGTTGTCCCTCGGTCAAGATATCTTGTATTTTGGAATATAATTTTTAGAGTGTACTTATTCTATGTACCCCCTTTCTTGTTGACTTGAACATAATCATAAAATGTTCATACAAAACCTTCATTCGATTCCGTACCGTTCCGACCAAATTGCACAGAAGGGATCCTAGGTGACATAATATTTGAGGGGACCCTACTCAAGATACACTAAAAGTTTGCGAGTGTTTTTGGACAATTCTGAGGTGCTCATCATGTTCGAATAGCACCATGCCAATTTGCCAATTTGGTGAAAGTGGAATTTTAAAAGGGGATTTTCCTTAATTTTTTAAATACTCGCATACAACCAAATTCGCAAGATCCGTTAATTGATTAAAGGTTTCAAGAAGTGTTTTTAGGTCAAATTGAGGGTGGCTGATTTCAATAGACCCCATACAAATCACCACATTTGGGAAAGGTATTTTAAAGGGGAGATATCCGATTTTTCTTATTTTTTCAAATACAGCGTATCAAACCATGCAACAAATATACAAATTTGACTAAACGGTTTAAGAAGTGGTTTAGGTCAAATTTGTCACATTGGGGTAAAGTGGATTTTTTTAAAGGGGAAATTACCCGAATTTCCTTTTGTTTCAATATAACATTATTAAACCCTCGTCCGACCAGGGGATGGTTAGTATCACCAGCCAACGGAGATTCCTGTCCCGCACAAACGACGACGCAAACGAATATGACTAAGGCCTTTTAGGGAGGGGTCCTTATTTACGCCAGGGGGTAATGGAGGATTTGGAGGGGGGGAGCCGAAAATTTTTTGTAGAGATCGAGGGGGAACGTGAATTTTTCATCAACGAGAGAGAGGGGAACATGAACTTTTAAAGGGGAAAACACATGATCAGGGGGTAGTGTGAAAATTCTGGAACGGAAGCGAGGGGGGGAACGCGAAAATGTTTGCCTAAAAAAAATTTTGAAATCTCCATCCCTCCCCTTGGCAATAATAATGACCGCTCCCTTATGTAATTGTAAGTTCATCCCTTACGGTCATCTTAGCAAAAAATGGAGGTACCGCCTTCTGGGAGGCAGGGTGTCCCGTCAAAAGTCTGAAGGTAGGGGTTGCACGTCCTATACCTTCACGGTATAAAATGCCAAAAAATGGTACCTTTGTTACGTGAGGATACTGTTAAGCAAATACTGACAATATTTGTATTTTTTTCTTATTTTTTAGAGTAGTATTTAAAATAACATTGTTATGTTATTTTGGAAACCCATTATTGCCAATTAAATACCAATTTTTCTTGCATAATGGGGACCTGTCGCAAATCCTTGATTTTGGAGGATTTTGCTTACAATAACGTATAAATAAAATCTAAGTTATGACGTCATGAGGTCATATTGTTAAAACTGATATGTTGGTACTTATTTGAAGAAAGGACATATGTAGCTACACAATGACACCAAACAAGATGATGTTTGTCCTAATTACGAAAATATCATGGGGTGGTAATTCCCCCCCCCCCCCCCCCCCCCCCCCCCCCCCCCCCCGTCGTGTAAAACGTAGTAGAAAAAACCTTACTTGGACGAGCGGGTTTTTAAACATTGCCCAAGATCCATTAATTTGACTAAAAAGGTTTAAGATGTGTTTTATGATGAATTGAGGGCGATGATTTTGCATATACACTATACAAAATCACTCCACGTTGGTTTTAAGAAAGTTGATTTTAAAGAGGACAATACCCTTTTTCCTAGTATCAAGAGAAATAACTAAGAAAGCACAGCGAGATCCTCTGGAGGATGGGCTGCCTTGATTATCATGTTCATTTCATGTTGCCAAAAATGCGTCATTAGAAAATGTAAAGGGCATTCTTCTATGGACAAAAAAACCCCCGAAAAATCAAATTATGAACTTGGTACAGTTGTTAGCGTTAAGAATTTGTTCAGTTTTTCTTGCTCCAAATATTGTCCTTTACGTGATGGAGCTTTGAGTTTTCAGAGAAAAATCGTATGCTCTTTATCAGTTTCCAGAGAAGAACCACGTGTGTGTTTTTTATCAATACTTTAGATAATTATAATTGAATGGTGTACCAAAGTTAATAGGAAATGAAAGAAAACTGCAGCCCCAAACTTTTTTTCTATAGAGTATTATTTAAAAACGCGCGGGAGGCCCGCACTCACGCTGGCTCCCTCTAGGCGCTAGGTGATGACCGGGAGCGATCACTGAAATGGAGGCAGATCACTCAAACAGATTGGTGATCACTTGGAGAAGTGACACACTATGGCGACCCACCAGAACCGGCCACCAGTTAAAGGCGCTTGAGGATTTCAAGTCATCCATACCTTTCTGTGATATGTAGAATTTAAACTGATAGAAGTCAGTAGCACTCAGAAGATTCCCTTACCTTTTAATTGGCTACAGAAAGAACTTAAAATGAAAAAAACAGGTTTTTTTAAATTTCAATATTTAAAAAA
Source organism: Ophioderma brevispina (assembly GCA_023653785.1). Taxonomy (NCBI): domain Eukaryota; kingdom Metazoa; phylum Echinodermata; class Ophiuroidea; order Amphilepidida; family Ophiodermatidae; genus Ophioderma; species Ophioderma brevispina. The sequence goes on along the minus strand of JAMKCH010085781.1, from coordinate 12,848 downwards.
AAAAAAAAAAGGAAAATTAGAAATTTCACAATTTTGGTACCAAAGAACAGTTCTCAGCTCAATCATTTCGGATGGGGATATTGTTTGATAGAAAGCATTTACACCAGTGTAAAAACTAGAATTTTCACATTTTAGGACTAGCTTTTTAGGGGTTACTTGAAAGATCTCGTTGCACCTTGTCAATACACACACACGCAGAGTGAATTGTGACAACTCCTCAAACTCCCATAAATGACCCGGTTATCCTGAAGTTTAGGGCTCCTCCGAGCCACAACATTCTGTAGTCTTCCACATTTGTAATATTCATGTTCTATAGTTCCCGTCATAAATGTAGCTCATTGTAGTTACAATTTTCTAACTAGTAAATTGATCAATATTTAATCCAGTATAAAACTTTCCTAATTTTTAACCTTTTTCTTCTAAAAACACTCCCCGTTTCCTAACCAGTAGTGTCCTCATACCGGAAGCAAATCGCAATAAAATTGACATGTTTTGACATTTTTTAGTCTATAGCCTCATGTAAATTGGGTCAGCACTAAATTTAATGTGGGTTGGGTGGTTAACATCAAAGCAGTTTCTTTTAGGACCATCAAAACAGCAGGTTTTATATATATTTATGATGCAGGACCGATCCATAGCTTCCAATAAAAGACATACCCAGATTTTCGTGACCCCATATTAAAAAGGGACGCATCAGGCGTTTTCATAACCCCATACTGAGACAGAAAATGCATTATCCCCTCAGACAAAAAAACTACATTCATTTCACCAGCTCATTATCTGTTAAGAAAATTGCAAATTTAAAACCATCATTATTTACGACAGAGGAATGGGATGTTCCATTATTTCAGAACAAATTTACTTTCTCCGACCTTTTACAGACCATAACCTACATCACAATAAATTTTGTTTCAAGGACTATTATTAATTGCCATTTGGAATATTATAAATCTTCAAAGAACAAAGTGCAATATAAAAATGTGATCAAAACAGTTTTACGTAACCAGCAGGCAGGGAGGCCAAGCGCCAACTCAATAAAGTGCCAGGTTCATGGGGAATATGTATGCCCCCACCCCCCCCCCCACATGCTCTTACCGGCTGCTCCCGGCTCCCTCCCCAAATGAAAACAACTGATCTACGCCAATGGATAGAAAATCTGGATCTCAAGACTCCAGCGCTTGCACAAAGCTGCGAGTTTGGTGTTATTATTCAAGGTTAATGTAATGATTCTTCATCATGTATTTTGAACTAATTTGAAATGCACAACTGTTGAATGAATTTAAAAAGTTGTCACCATCCATGTGTAAAAGTAAAGGGGCAAAAATATTCACCCGAGTGGGGATTAATTGGATAGCTCTTAAATAGGTATACCCTTTTAATCATAACGTAGAGGTTTCATCCCAGTTTAGTAAAAAAAATAATATAACACAAATTAATGTCCTGATCTTTTATGTGACGATGAAAGTTTTCTAAAAATGTACAAACTTGTATCGTATTTAAAAAAGCATGTTTATCATTAAATCGGGGTAGGGGTATGTTTCCCTTTAAAAACAGGCATTTCACACTTGCCCGAATTATCAATTTGCTGCAGCAGATATGAAATAGGCACCTCGAATTGACCTAAAAAACCTTCTCAAAACTGTTAGTGTATCTTGAGTAGGGCTCAACCTTATTTTGAGCCTTTTAGGTGGCAATGGATTGGTTAAAGAATGACCGTGACAATTTGTTGGCATGTGAAATAAATAAATTAAGCTTTAACCTATCAACGTGAAGACAAGAACACATATTTCGATCATATACTGCCAACGCCTGTCACATAATTCTACGTGGACCAAAGTAGTGATTTAAGAAAAATTGGGGAAACAAAAATCAGAAAATATTCTACAACGCAGTGTACGGAACAGATAATTCATGCCTTCAATCACTTCACGTGTCTTGACAATGGAAACGCCTCTTCTTTATGGTCTTGCCGAAAATACAACTTGCACGCGTACAACGCATTCAAAACACTGCTGCTGCTAGAATTCTCACTTTGTCAAAAAAGACTTGCCATAAACTCCCATTCTGAAAAACTTCATTGGCTCCAGTAATACAGAATTGTTTAAGATATTACTATTTGTGTATAAATGTGTGAAACAACATTGCTCAATATTTGCAGATACTCAGAAGTACATTCCAACTCGTTCTTTAGTTCTGTAACATGCTTCTTCTTGAAGGAGTCCGATCTCCAGTAGGATGTGGGGTGATAGATCATTTCATTGCTGCCCCACGCTTGTGGAATGAACTGCCATCTGAGCTCAAAACTGCTCAGTGTATTACAACATTTAAGAAACTGTTAAAAACATATCTCATGCACAAAGTTTTTCAATAATGTTTAATTTATTGTCCATTTTGCATGTTCTGTAGTTTTGATATTGTGTTGTTTTGTATTTTGTTTCAATGTGCGACTTGAGCACCCAGCAGGGTGTATATGTGCGGTTTACAAGTCGCTTTATTATTATTATTATTATAATACTAATAGTGGTTTAAGGGGAAATTCTGTTTTGTTATGCACAAATTCAGACGTTAGGGCGAATTTTCGTTTCCCCTTAACGTTATCCTTTGTTTGCGGTTTATTCCGTCAAAAGATATGAATAGTAATTTATGCAAATGAGGTGGAATAACAAAGGATATGAATATTAATTAATTAAAATAACAAAAAGAGCTCATTATAAGCTAATGAATGATTAATTTTTCGCCTTATTCCACTCTTAGTATAAGCAGAATTATTATTATTATTATTATTATTAAGGGATTGCAATAGGGGCCCGAGGTAATCGACACGCGTTATGCAATCTCAAAAACCTCCTCGGAAGAGCTGAATCTACCAAAAACACGTTCAACGTAAAAAAGCCACCAAGTTTTAAAAAGAGTACGAGCCATATAAAGTTAATAAATGTTAAGAGAGCACCAAGTATACTCAGGTCCCGGGGGGCCACTTGTATTCAAAGGTGGATATGATGCGTGAACAAGAAAACGCGTAAAAAGGGTATCTTTTTTTCCAACAGGCGATGTACGCGCGTACATCGATTAGGGTGTCAAAAACAGCAAAATATGGAAAAAGGGTATGTTTTTTTCGTAACCCTGAAATTGTGATGTACGCGAGATCAAAATAATAAAAAATATTGTAATTTTGAGGTAAAGCAACATGAGCAAAGCCAGATAATAAGGGCATATTATCAACACAATGCATTGCTTACTTGTTTAGGGTGGCAAAACTGACAAAAAGACTTGTTTATGGTAGCAAAACAAGTCAAAAAAATTACTTGTTTGGTATGTTTTTTAGTCGTTGTGAAATAATGTTTGAGGGTGACATTTCGGAAGAGTCATGTTCACGCATCCAATCCACTTTGAATACAAACTCCCCCCCCCCCCCCGATCAGGTTGCTGCGGTCTGCCCCATTGGCAAACTGGTCCATTTCTTCTATAATGCAAAAGAAAATGTCCGTTTTCCCACCTCCAAACAGCCCAAATATAATTTATAGTTTTCATGCTAGAGGTGCTAATGCAATAATGCAAAGTTCAAAACAACCCCTCTTCATGTGAGGCAACCAGAGCAGCGGGGCCTTCCTATGGTCTTTTATACTCTTCTTCCTGCAGGGTATCTCACAGAAAGACTGGTACAAAAATACCCATGCAGAAACATACATGAGTTGGACTCTATCCAGGCGCGTAGCCAGCCGGGTGGTTCCGAGGGGGCAATTTCCCGGTAGGTGCAATAAATTTCCCGATCACAAGCAAAAATTTCCCGGTCGCAGGTCAAAAGAATCCGAAAGGGGGCTGATTTAACATGAATATCCGTGTTTTTTCCCGATTTCCTCACAAAAATGTTTTCAGAGGGGCACTCTGCCCCCCTCTGCCCCACCTGGCTACGCCACTGACTCTATCACAGAACTCATAACCATATACCTTCTATAGACCAGTGCCCCCTGCGGGTTCGGGGTGAAGAAATGATCCGCTGTGTTTCCCTGCATGTCGTAAGAGGCGACTAAATGGGACATCTCGTCCAATTGAACCTGACTGCTTGCTCCAACATGATATTGGTTGAACTTTGTATATGCAGTGAAACCGTTTTAGATCATCTGAGATTGTTTTTTTAATTTATGTAATTGATAAATTGTTTGTTTTTGTGTTTTTGTTTTTTAATTGTTAGATTATGATCATCCTGTACCATTTTAATTTCTGTGTTTATGATAGCTTAAACATAAACCATGGTTTTTTATAAATCATGGGGGTTTAAGCTTGATCCCCTAACAGAAATTTTGGTATGGGATGTGTTTTGTATTTTTTTTTTTTTTTTTTTTGTTTTCAGAGGGGCACTCTGCCCCCCTCTGCCCCACCTGGCTACGCCACTGACTCTATCACAGAACTCATAACCATATACCTTCTATAGACCAGTCGACTGCATATCCGTCAAAACACATTTTCATTGGGAAGACAATTGCGCCGTTTGGATGATGTTACAGCGAGATTGGGCTTTATTCCGTATTGAATACATCTCCAACAACAATAAATCAAGCGAAACTAAGAAATATCAATTTGAAAAGCAATCAAGTCAGAACAGGACGCCCTTTACACAAGAAATAGAATACTAATTCCAAACCCAACTGCCAATATAACTTTAAGAACAAATGCAGTTGGATCTATTTAAATCAACAATTTGGTTCTAATGATTATGGTTCCTTTAATGAAATATCACGAACGTTCTCTAGAAAGGAATTCGGTATGGAAGAAATGGGACCAAGTTTGATAATGGGGCAGACGCACTTGAGTATACTTGGTGCTCTCTTAACATTTTTTAACTTTTAACTTTATATGGCTCGTACTCTTTTTAAAAACTTGGTGGCTTTTTACGTTGAACGTGTGTTTGGTAGATTTATTATACTTGGAGAATAAAATTTTAGTGTTTTTTGACATATCTGCTTCAGTTACTGAGATATTCAGATTTTAAAGTTTGGGCAATTTTAGGCCTTTTTCACCAAAAAGGGCATAAAATTGTGGAAGTGTATTTTGTCCCTTTTTGTGATAATGCACTGCTATTTTACATTTTAAAAGAAAAGAATGAATTACTGCTTTGCATTTAGTAAGACGTATTTTACCAACAGGGCACGTGGCAATTCAAAGGAAACCGCAAGTTAATTTCTACGATAAGCTTATAAATTTATAAAGATGCCACTTAGCATCACTCAAAAACCTTTAAACTGACGAAAACCCCTGGAAAAGCGCATAAAAGAACCCTGAAAACGCCCAAAACCAGGCTGAAAATAACTAAAATACTAAATTTGTCAAGCAAAAGTGCTGAAGTGGTTTTTCCCATGAAAAGTGGCATCTCTGCAAAATATGAACATTTATGTCTGAACAGGTAAAATTTACTAACCGAAAAAACGAATGAATTTCACAATACCATATTGGCCTATTGGCATACAAATTCGAATTCAATTTATATGAAATACCTGTAAAATCTTACGGGAGTGTACGCAATCCGATCTAGCCAGCTCAGAGGACATCGTTTTGTTAGAGAACATATTTGTAATATACTTATTGTAAACAGAATACACGTCTACACATGACTCGCTACATTTTGTGCATGGAATGTGTGAATTATATGAACCGTGTCACTGATTACGAGGTTATTTACGATGATATAAAATAACAATCTCAATAAAAAATCAGTACTTTCAGTATTTGAACTTCTACTTCATATCATGAAATTGGTCATCTCAACTAAAAAGAATGATAGCACCAACTGAGACTTACTATAACAACATTAATTAATAAGTCGAAAACTGGTAGGCTCGAACGGGGCTCAGAACGACATGAACAAACAAATAAAAAAGGAATATTTTCCTTATCTTAGACCAGTGAGCCATCAAAGGAAGCTCAGAATATTCGGGCGAATTGTATTCCCTTGAAACCCCCGAGAAAGTTTCAAAGAAATTTGGATGTTGTATTTATGAATCTAGAGTTTTCATGTAGGGGCTCTGACAATGCAATGAATTACATTGTAGATTTGTGTGCTTGTACGGCCGCTTACACTTTTGTCTAGGAGCACTAGTTTATTGCTCGTTTTCCTTGATATTTTTTTAACTAGTTTAATGTCTCTGGTATGAAAAAAATGAAGCAGCTTCTCGTACAATAGACGGCAGAAGTTTTCCCTTTGATATTACGTTTTCGGTTCATATTGGATAAAATCACCGGATTATTTTAACAATTGTTGTCTCATTTTTCGTCCTAAGTAGTATTTTTTTAAATATATTTTTTACGAAATACTTCAAAGACAACATATTTATTGTTATGAATACTCATTTCAATGTAAAATCGAAACTGACAACTTTGATCTTTCCTGACAATAATTGAATACTAACAATTACGTATACTTCCATTCCGTTTCAATTAAAGAGAATGATCACCAGAACTGAATACTAGCATAATTTTAATATGCCGAAAGTGGTGGGCCAACAACAACAACAGACTAACCAAAAGTAAAATCAATAACAACTATCGCTTAGACCGCTGCGCCATGGAGGAAGCTTGTAACATCAAACGCGAGTTGCTGTATATGCTAGTAAGTGAGGGTTCATTAGTGAAGTTGAACAAAAGAATTCCGTTAAACATCATTTTCTTTGCATGAAGACAATTATTTTCAATGTTAGCAGTAAAAGGCACATCATGAGGATAAACAGAAAACATGTACTAAATTGTGTCAATATTCATTTCGTAATAAAGGCTGTAGGTCTGTGAGACCGTTTTAAGTTTCACATTTGCCACTAATAATCGTTACAAATGACCGTTTGAAAGCATTTCTAACTCGTCGTTTCCGTTGTCTAAATTAATATCTTGCTCATGATGAAATGTGCCAAATATGCTTCTGAGGGTTGAAATACACGCTGAGCTATTACATTACGAGTAGTTTAGCGATCGTTAACGATACTCCCACCTAGTCAAACACGCGTCAAACAAAGGGAAGATTGTTTCTGTTAATATACTCACGATGTGCGTCGCTTGTATCATGGACGTTCTAATGCTTTTTTGCTGTTTTTTTCTTATTTTGGGGGGTTTTATTTTTAAAAACTTGGTGGACACGTGTGTCTTAATTGGTTGAAGTTGTTCCATATAATCTCATATATTTTACTTTGTGTAGGGCCACATAAATGGTTCTGTTGTTATACAATTATCACCATTATAGCAAAGCCATGTCAGACCTCAACTGCTAAATAGTTTGATACGATATCCTTTTGTATTTATCATTATTGATATTTTGAGATCAATTTCACATTTTGATAAGTGTATTTTTTAAAGAAATGTGGACATGCAGCTTTATCTGAATGAAGTGTCAGGTCATTTTATTTGTTTTTACAAAAACTCGTTCATTGGCACTTGTTTGACACTTATTAAATTGAGGCAATTACCACCTTAGGAATAACCCAAAACTGTTGAACAGTTTTGGGGTTATACCAAGAAATATTAAGAGACTATATTTTTTTGTCGAAGAAGCGACACATGTAGACTAAAATGTATTGGGTGCAATCAGTAATGAATGCGTATTACCCAGTACAGTAGCATTCAGGAGTTGGATAATATATTTTGTTTTATTACGTGTATAGGAGTTGATTAGTGTTGTAGTGTTATGAGTTTAGTGTAATCAGAAGAATTGCAAATAGCACTATTGAAAAGAGAGTGGGTTTGAAACCTTTTATTTTCAAATTTTGTCAAATACCCCCTAACGAGGCCACCCTTCTTTTAAGTGGAGTGCCCCCTGCCAATGATTATTTTTACACACTGTAAAGTTAAGATTCTACAATTGTTAAACGCAGTAGAGTCTCATTTTCAAATGCTATTTATTTGAATGAAATCCAACGTTCGGTTCCAAAGATATAGCTGATTTAAAGTAGGACAGGTGATGCAAAAGTTGGTAACTAAGCGTGTTGTCCCCAGGGGGTAACTCTGTATACTAGTAGCGTAACAACCCGTGTTACCGTGTACAAAACATGAGACCTCATGAATGTGCCATAGATTGTTGATAAACATGATCATTGTTGTAATCCGGGGTGTACCAAGGTGGTATGCTAGCTGTATGTGTTATATATACTGTGTATTTTAATGGATTACAACAATCCACGTGTGTATAGTATGACACGTTCAAGTTGAATGGCCGCCTAAGGCTAAAGGTATGAACTTCTACCATTTAGGGTAGACGTTTCATATAGAAGTCCCATGGATGCAAATGAGGTATTACAATTGACGTTGGGCAGTAGCGCTTGACCTCAATTGCATCCATGGGACTTCTATGATGTTACCAAAATCAAATATTGTCCCAAGGGGTCCGTTTGGCGGCCATCTTGGATCTGAAGAGATTAGTCATATAAAGTGGTTCGATTTAGTTGAAAGTATCGCAAATGATTCGTCTCATCTTAAGGAACCAGAAACTATATAGTTTGGCGTATCTGTGATGTTCAGTTACAGTGATATGGGTGAAAATGTGATTAAGGCCATTGAACTTTTGATCGGTCATTGTATTAGGGGCCAGGCAAATTTTCAAAATGCTTCAATCTTGACAAATTTTGTGTCAAATTGGTGGTATGAGTATGAACAATATGGAAATGTACAGTTTCCATGATTTAGGACCTTCCGTTTTGGTTTATTTTTCACGAAAGAGACGAGTATTGCTTAATTCCCATACTAAACAATACGAATTTTATTTGACAAAAGATAACTTTACTCCGAATGTTACCACCTTACTTAACATCCTAGATAGTGGAAACTATACTTTTCTGGATTGCTCATGTTTATGACATGAAGTTGTACGTAGATATGTATGATTCATACCGGTGTGAAAGTAATTATAGTCCACCGGCAGCCAAAGCGTGAAACTAATGTTGCGTGAAGAGTCAATTGAATGGAGTACCCTATTATTTACTGCTGTAACCAGACTATGAGTACGGCAGACTATAATTCTACACCGGTTTATTTTCAATAAAGCAAACCATGCTTTGGGCATGGATTTAAAAAGAAATTAATCATTCTGCCTATTTTGCAACTTATCTCAAATATGAATGGCCGATAATTTGGCCAATGTTACTGATAAGATCATTAACATATTATACTACTGGATATCCACTGCTTGAAATAGTGTTTATCGTGGTGTTTAACCAAGCTATTTCACCATATGACTTTTTACAATTATATAGAATCATTAATCGGTACTTTCTATTAAAACATATTGGTAAAAATGCTAAGTTTATCAGCGAAGGAGCGTCATTTTTCTTTACAAAAGACGAAAGACACAAAAAATCATACAGAAGCATATAATAATATTTATTTGACGCGACGCTCCATATTGAAATTCAAAGTCACACATTTTTAACACCTACACTGTTGCTCATAAAGTTGGAATAAAATATTTTACCACTTTTGTATGGAATGATTCTTACAGTGTGAGTTATTTATAGTCTTTTTATGATATCTAGGGTGTATATCGCCACAATACTTGAATGATCAGTCTCTTCCGAACATATGACCATGAACTTAGTCCACAATTAACCCTTTACGAACTGTGCCCTTAGCCTGAAAGGAAAGGGGTATTTGAATATCAGATTTAAGGATTTTGTTACAAGTTTTTCACATCGGTCATTTTTACATATAACACATTTTTGGGTGATTTCATGCATCGAAATGTTCAATAGTACTGTTTTAAATGTCAATCAGTCACTAACATCGAGTATGGACACACCTGGCATGAATCAGTGCGTCTAGACGTCGCGGCATACTGTCCACAAGGTTGTTTATGATGTCAATGGGCAGAGCGTCCCACTCATCGGTCAGAGTCTGAGCTAACTCCTGTAGTGTTCGAGGAAGATTGTTCCTGTACTTGATGGCTCGGCCTAAGGCATCCCAGCATGCTTGATAGGGTTCAAATCAGGGGAGCAAGCAGTCCATGGTATCTACTCCACCCCCTCTGCCTCAAGAAATTGTCTCACTACAGCGCGAAGCGGCCCTGTGCTAGCACGTAGTTAATAACGCTCTCCGTATCATTAGAAAAAACTTTCAGCTATATCAAAGAATTGCTTTCATCTAGCTATATGAAACGGGTATAAAATCGAAAAATATGCTCCATAATTCAATGCATGCTACTAGCTTACACAATTTCAGCTGCTTTTTTTCAACAAAACACTTTCGTTAATGAATCTTGCATGGTAATAAGCTTGGTAACGGAAAGAGGCTAGATACGACCATTTAACAGGGAAAAATGAAAGTCGGTTGTACGAATCAAAATAGCGGTCTTAAAACCATTTTTATGACGCGCACAAAATTCTCCCGCCAAAAACGAAAACCTCTTTCCCGAAGGACTTTTCTAAAATATTGGCTCATAATAAGAACATAAAATTTTGGGCAAAATAATTTAGCGTTCTAAAAATTGCGCGCGAAAAACAAAATCTTGAGTCCACATGAGCTCCCTTATACACATTAAGCGTTATAGTAGATTCCAATTGATGGTAGAGTTATGGGCGGAGTTTGGACTTCGTCCATTACTCAAAATAGGGGACAGAAAAACCCAGAAAATCTTCGATTTCTTCCTCGCAATACAAAAGAGATCGAATTGAAAGAAACTGGCCAACTACAAATAAAAGTTACGTTGTTCGTCCAGTCAGCACTTTGTATTTTATACTATGTGATGCATAGTGTGTTTACCCCAGAATTGGTTTTAAACATTGCCTACCAAAAACATATCATAAATTTGAGAAGGCTTCAGTCACCTGTGTGTTACAATGCAGAACTTTTATCTTTACTATTCATAAAATCAGCTTTCACCTGCTTTCACTGAAACTATTCCTGGATTTAGTTTGCGTTTCTTGAACATTCTAGGGTTTATGCTTTGACTATTGATTGGGACTGTGAATGGTCCAACCGCTCAGGGTTGGCTATAGCGCACATCATACCACAAATACACGGACTAAAGTTTTTTATATACTAATCCCCTCAATTTATACCTCCACCTACAAAAAAGTAGAGGCGATTCCACTATCAACTGGAATCTAGTATAACTAATCTTAGCGTTAAAAAATGCGCGCCAAAAACTAAATCTTGGATCCACTTGGGGGGGGGGGCACTGAAGTATAATGATGTACACATGCGTGACCAGAAAAACTTGTTTAGGGGGCCATAATTAGACCACAACTTGTTTTGGGGTAAAATTTTGTGGGAAAGCACGCTAAAAACTTGTTTAGGGGCAACATTTTGTGGGAAAGCACGCTAAAAACTTGTTTGGTGGTAATTTTGCTCACAAAGAAAAACTCGTTTAGGGGGTGTTTTGAACAAATTTGGTCACGCATGTGTACAATGTCATATCTGAGTGTGCCCCCCCCCCCATATACATATAAGTGTTAACTAATCTTTGTTGAAATAAGCCATTTGCAGTGTCTTTCCCCGTTGACAGATAAAGTGTACGTGTGTCATTAGTCTTACAGAGTTAACCTTATGTACATGCAATATACATGAGATCTTGCAACAAAATATTTTTGAAATATGGACATACATTACCATCCCGCATGGTCGCACATACCATTGCTATAATTCATATTGCAGTCTATTTGTTTTGTTTCCTATGTAAAGTTGTAAACGTCGTGTATGATTGTAATGCCATACAGCAGAGTACTAGATTCTATAGCACGCCAGAGTAGACACAAATGGAGAGTTCGAACCACAAAGCTGGAGAGTATCGAGTAGAGCATTTGCCAAAAAAGCGTCTCTGCCCACAGTATGCTTCCACTGTACTCGCTGGACACCACTATATTTGGTAAGGGTTAACGTTGTACAATATTTGGTAATTCGATATCATACGTATCATAATTTTTAATCTTTTATCAATATTAACACCGATATATACGACGCGTATGCAGTGCACTAGGTTAGGAAATGTTCGAAAGCCTAGCGTTGTACGACGTCACCCGGTCAGTGAAGTTTGAATAGAACATAATTATAAGAGATGTCTGCCAAAAAGAATAGGACATCTCTTATCTAAGCTTATTTAAGCGGCATATTTTCAACTAATCTGTTCCTTATAATGAGTACCTTTACAATACCCTACCATTTTTGCGGCGTCGCAAGCACGACTTTTTTGAAAACGCAGCTGCGGCGGCGGCGATCAAAAGGGAAAAAAAGGACACTCTTTAGAATGTGTGATTTTGTAGTACAGTCGCGTGCATTACATTTTTATAAAACAAAAGCTAAGTTGTTTTTTGAATCTCTTGAGTTGCTGTCGGCTGCGGTCGTGTCGCAATGCTTCGGAATGTTGTCATAAGTATGCTGCTTGGAATTTTAAGTACGGGGTTGTAGTAGAGGAGGAGCTCGGACCAAGGTCAAACATCATCGTTTACCCCTCACTACAGAAAAGGTTTGACACCTTTGGTAGTTATATGGACCCTCTACATCAATGCTAGGTAGGTAGTACTCTCAAATTGTATCACTTTTTCAATAGGGGCCAATTTAAGTTTGCACAGGGGACAATTTTTTAAATGCTCCAATCATGTTGAAATGTATGCCACATTGTCCGTCTAGTCTAGTCATAAGGAAGTCAAAAATGTATAGTTTGTAACGTCTGTGACCATTGGTTTGGGAGTTATAGGTAAAATGGCTAAAATGGTGAAGAAGGTCAATTTCTACTTGTACAGTGGTCGTAGGTGGTACAACTATACATTTTTAGAATCCTTATGATTAGATGGACAATATGGCATACATTTCAACATGATTGGGGCATTTTAAAAATTTGACCCTGTGTAAACTTAAATTGCCCCTATTGAAAAAGTGATACC